>JAOYNN010041233.1:0-12534 GCA_025770095.1 Goniobranchus kuniei | reverse complement strand
GGCAGTGGGGGTCTGTGGATGGCCGTTGTCCTGATTAGGATCATCCGCCCTTGGCAGGTCTTATTTTTAATCCTACTTGGTTGCACTACCCTCCTTATCATGGTAAATTGATTTGCTTACCGGTTTAGTCGCCTATTGCCCGACGGATGCATTTTAACGTCACGTATACCCAGGACACTCCTGTATAATTTATCAAGTAATAAAGAAATGTCACATCTGTAGGCTATGTATCCTAATGACTTAAAACATGTAACATCATTACAAATGCTACATGTGACGTACATCGCGTTGAAGGTAAATAAAAATACTTGCTTTAAAACAAAATTTTTGCTTCAAAGTGTGTTTTAATGTAGAAACAGAGAAAATAGGAGGAGAAGAAGTTGATACAAATAAAAATTAATATATTTTACACAGAGAGAATAAATTACAAACTTCAACTTCAAGGTGAACCCTGCATGCCTTCCCCACCCATTTTACAACTGACCTATGTCATCAGTCCCCTTCACTCCTTGGCGTCACATCCGGTAAAATGGCCGCGCCCTATGAGGGTTAAGTGGCTTGAGTATTCTCAAATTTAACTGAAAAAAAATGGTAAAATTGTAACGGGCGTCACATGGGCATTTGTGAAATGTAGGGGTTTATACAGAATGGACTAGCACTAAAACGAAGATTAATAAACTTAAAAGGCTTACACGGTATTGTTGTTCATGGTCTTGTGGGCCAGTCCAAACAAAATGTAATATCAGCAGTGTTGATTTTAACAATGTAATGTCACCTCAAAGTAAGGCAGTTTACTGAAACAAAAAACTTGATAACAAGACCTAAGCCTACAGGGTGGGTATAAACATTGTAGGTTATCTCCACAAAGGGTGATGTTAAAATGAAACAGTAAAAAGTCTTTTAAACTTGAATTGTTAAGCCATGAATTGATGATAGATTCAAATAGTATAAAGGAATTTGATTTTTTGACCCCTTGGTTTCAAAATTTCTGGAATGGCCCTGGTACAATTTATATAGAGAGGGACCTTTGGAGAATGCTTTCGACCCCGTTATTTACATGATCGGGAAATTGGTGAGCCATGGCACAGTTGATGTAAAAACGATCGATTTTCAGGAGATCGGGAGTCTCAGCCATTTGTTCAGATGCCCGCATGTCATGTTGGTCATCCTATAGCCCAGCACCATTCCCTAGGCTTACACTTCAGTTTTCAGGAGACCGGGTCAGTCTCTCCCATAGTTTGTTTTGATGTGTGCATGTCACAATGGCCCGGCTTCCTGAATTGATTTTAACAACATTTCTCGCTCAAAACCCATTTAAGGCTGTTTTGCACATAACATAAATCAAGTAAACTTGAATATTGGGTAAAATTTCCCATTTTTGAGCTCAAAATGGCCCAAAATGCCACTTTACTCTGATTTCGCAAGAGCACTGTATAAGAGCAGCCATATATATATATTTTGGTCATGCGACCAGAAAAGTAGTCCCGGCCTTTGGCCTGGGCTTCCTTCAGCTGACCCAGCTTTCTTCACTTTTACCGAAGTCACAGTATCAGTTTAAACTATACTGACATTATAGTTGAGGAGTTGAATTCTCTCTATACTGGGTAGGTTAATTCCTTGGAGTTCTGTCTGAGTCAGATTGCAAAAAAATTCTCACTGGGTCTGAATTTATTTCAGATCCCTGATGACTTGTGATATCTATATGTTCAGAAGAATGGTATCCAGCCAGTGCCTTGTCATTCTATTTTTGAATGCATTTATTGATGGTGCCTCAACCATTGTAGCAGGGGGGTTGTTCCAAATGTTGACAGTCCTCATGCCAAAAGAATGTTTTCTGATTTCCAATGTTGCTGATTGTTTCCTGATTTTATATAATTGTCGGCTTGCTCTTTAATTTCTATTAAACTGGAAGTACCTTTCAGCATCAATGTTGTACAGATTATGGGCATTGAAAAATAAATGAAGGTAACTGTGCGTTAGTGTTGAATTTGACCTATCACATAGCACCAATGTTGAAACAGGTCACTTTATAAGTAATCGACTATATTTTAGATGAATCCATAGGCGTTACTTTTGGCCTTGTAGTATAGAGAAGATTTCAGAATTTTTTTTAGAGAGCATTGAAGTGACTCTTTTCCTTTATGGACATGCGTGTGCAGTCTGTGGTTGTCAATCATACATCAGCAGTTGATTGATAAACAATGGATTAAACCGGGTTAAAATTGATGAGGTATATATGGAATTGTTACTTTTATTGCTCAAGATCTTGTAACAGGTAGGTAAAAAATGGAATATATTGTGGAATGTGTTCTGAAAGGCCTTGATAGCAAGGACAGCAGAACAATTCGAAATAAATCATCATAACTTAGACAACCACAAAATGTGTGATTCTGAATCTTTTGCCAGTATTTTTGTGATATGTTCTTGAGCAAATTTTTAACATGAATTATTAAATATGTCATTGCCTTACTCAATTGAATATTATAAAACTTGCCTATTGCCTTATTTTACTTTTATTTTATTTATTGACTCAGCCATTTGATATTGATTTTGTTACAAAGCCTTTTATTCACCAGCCCTGGGTTATTGTTTTTTAAATATATTCTAACATAATCTTTTTTCTTTCCTTTTCAGTATCAAGCCAGTGTACGGAGCACAGCATCCGCCTCCTCACTCTGACTTGACGTTAGTATTTTTCTATCTGGTTTTTTATCATTTAAAAATGTGAGGCAAATTAACTGAAAAAATTAGGATGACAGCTTAAGAAAAGAAAATGTATATTTTAGTTTTGACAAGGCATATTTTTTGCAGTTGTAGACAGTAATTTTAAGAAATTGTACATTTAGATATGTTGCAAAGGTGTCTATGAGCTAAGTAAAGAACAGAAAGCACAATAAACTATCCTTCTGACTGCTTAGGTGTAATGTTAATACTGAATCTAGTATTACTCTAACTGACACAATATACTTTTGTTTGGGTGGTTTTCAGATATTTGAAAAGAATACAAGAACAAAATTTAAGATACCAGAGTATATTTGCTGTCCAACCTGATGTTGAAAAGTTAAAATTAACAGAAGAGGTTCATAGCAAATATAAGATAGCTGAGTAACTATTTGTGACATGACAAAGTATTTACTTTGCATATAAGGTCAATGTTCACTAAGCGTGCTAAGGATTTATACACATACAAGTATTCACATACATAAAAACACTCGCAAAACACACTAATCCACAACTTTATTTGTGAATGACAACTTACTTCAAATCCCACTTTGGCTTCAAAGATAAAATAGGAATATTTTAATAGAAGACTTTATTGATCCTTTCAGAAATTGTACATGTTTTTGTACCCCATCAGTTAATGGTGTATAAATAATGAAGATGTTTGATAATAACATAGTCACAGTGATCCCTTTTGCTGTAGCTAAGCCGTATGACATGCCTTTTTCTCTTATTTATATACGCTCCAAAATACAAATGTCCATGAAACTGAATAAAGTAATAGAAGAAAAGATTCTTTTGGATACAAGTTCTAGTGCTCCGAGATAATCAGATCGGATAGAAATAAATTTAACACTTTAAAAAGAGTTCAATGTTACTTAAGGATATGTGTGATTCCACCCCTCGTTCGTGGACAAAAAACAATGAACTTGCACACAAAAAAGCCTGAGAAAAGGCAATTTCAATTTTGAAAATTTTTTTTTTAAAGAGAGAGAAAAAAAAGTTCTTTCCATTGTACTTATTTCAGTAGAATTTGGGCTAGGCAGTCTGTGACGCAGAAATTGTATGCTGCCAGTGCATCGACTCGACTCTCATTTGCTATGGTACCCAGTAAGCGACTGAAGCTGGCTAATCAAGCCAACATTTAAAAAAAATAGTAGATAAGTATCAAATACTAGGCTGTGACATGTACAGATTTGATGAGAATAAGAGTATATTCTCTAGTGACAATTACTCTAGGAACACTCTTGTTGTGGGTAACTAGAGATCTAGATCTCCAGATATCGATCTAGATGTCAAGAACAACTATCAAGCGTCATTCTCAGTAATAATGTTTTGATAGATTCTAGGGGCACTAACAGTGACAATGACCTGCTAGGCCAGAGCCATTGTCCCAAACAGTCATACTTGTCTAGATCTGCTAGATGTAGATCTAGTTAATGCCACAACAGAGAGTGGTGATTTGACATGCACATTCAGGGTTTCTGTTCTCCAAAAGTTTCCCCTTAAATGAACTGTTTTTTGAAAGAGATGTGAAATATAATGGGAACCACGTAAGAAACATGAGATATTTTTTGATGCTATAATTGACTCCATTAAAGCTATGTTTGAGAGTTACTTTGATTCCACATAATGTTCACCATTTTCTGTTATTGACCAACTTTTCATTTTATTCTATGCACAATAGATAAATACTGAATTTTTGAAATTACCCCTCAAACTTCCAGCAGCTTTGAACTTTGTCAGCTTACAAATGCCAGTGAGTAAAGTCCTAACAACACTTTATTTGTCCATCAGTTTTTCGTTAACACAGTTCCGATAGATATATTAATTAATCTACGAAGTAAATGATATCTTCGTATTTAATACTTTACCATTATGAACAGTTTATCATGCTACTTAAAGTGGCACTTGAATACATTCCTTATTTTATTTTTGAAAAGTTGGCGGCTGTGATGTTATATCATTTGACACATTCAACATTTTCATTTTTCATCGTGCAATGATTGTTTTTTTTTTCTCCACGTTTTTTTTTCTATCATCAGATATGGTTGGCCTCATCGGAAAGAAGATAAAATGAAAGCTAACAAGAGAGATCCTTTTCATGATTTTGAAAATAAAACATCTGACGCATGGGATGATGGGGATGATGATCTTATGCAAATGTCTCATGTGAAGATCTCAGTGCAAGATGCCCAGTCTTCTGCCAAAGTTGTGCTTGCAAACCACAGTAAAAAGACTGGTCCAGCCATTTCCTCAAAAGAAACAGACATCAAAGTGCCATCAGAACATCATCCATCCGAAGACAAAAGTAAATATATGTTGGTGAAAAATTAGAATTGTTAAATCCTTTATTTCTATAGAGCCTCATAGATTTTGGAGGTGATCAAATTTACATATGTTTCACAGCCAATAGAATCATGGACTCATGATTGCACAATAAAGATGGAAAGGTGATCACCATTTATAGGCAAAATTTTGTATATTAAGTAAAATTGGTTTTGGGCAGAGACAACTGAATTTACTTACTATGGCAACAGGTCTTCTTCAGGTTTTGGCCATTTGTGATCCTTAATGCCTGGCGAATGAGCTGTTGACCTGTACATTGAGTTAGCCTTCAGGTCTAATAAAACTCACAGTAGAGGTGGCAGCCATTGATTATATTGAATTTGATCTTGGTCATGTTGAGACACACACAAACCGTAACCATTAATGTTCTGTCATTTCTTTTGTAGGTTTGAATTCATCTCTGCCACACTATAGTCAATTTTCACATTCCCATGCATTGCCGGGCGGACCAGGGTTGGGAGTGAGGCTCAACAGTGGAGGTTATCAGCCACCACAAATGACTAGCATTCGATTTGTCACCAAGTCTACGCCAGACAGAGAGGCTTGTAGAATTGAAAAGTTTAAGTCCATGTTTGCAGAGCAATCACTGGATCTCAGTAAGTACATCATATATAATTATTTTTCTTTGCATTGACAGTAATACATTTTGATTGAAGTTACTGAACTTTGACTGAATAAGAAATAAAGAAGTGACCTATCAATGAAAAACGAGAAGAAGAAAAAATAGTATCATTTGCCATACAGAGATATTATTGGAGAATCCTTTTGCTAATGCTTTGCCATCACTAAGCAGAGAAGCTGATTTTCAGAAGATGAATCCTAAATTAAGATTGTGGAAATTGTCCAGGTTTTGTCTTACTTCAGGCTGACATTGCATACTTTTGTGTGTGTGTGTGTGTGTGTATATATTTCTTGTTTAGTACATCAAATGTTGTTTGATTTCTTTCACAGCTGAATTACGCAAACTTTGTTGGTCTGGCATACCAAGAGCAGTTCGTCCAACGGCTTGGAAAATTCTTTCGGTTTGTATGGATATAAAAATTCTGAAAATGTTAAGGATATGATGTGAAGATTATTTTTGTTTGTTTGTTTTTTGTTTTGGTTTTTAATATATAATATTATGTAAAACGGATTTTCTATAGTTCTTGTATTTAGCTTTCTCCTCAAATTACTTTGCATTTTTCATATTATTTTATGTAGATGTGAGAGAAGAAGATATAAAATAAAAACAACAATCCTAAAACACTGCTACACCAGGACACTCTGGTCATACGGATGATTTTTCACGCTCCAAAGGGGTTCTTATTAGAGAGGACCTACTTTTTTATCACTGAATGTTATCTTGATCACATATGCAAGGCACTAAGAAGCTCATTCAGCAATTCTCTGCCTTTTCAGGGTTATCTTCCAACTGCTGCTGACAGAAGACAGGAAACATTAGAACGCAAGCGTAAAGAATATTTTGGTTATATTGAACAATACTACGAAACAAGATACCAAGACCAGCATGAAGAAACCTTTAGACAGGTGGGTGTTTGGACAATATTGACAAGGTTTCAAGGCTTTACTGACTCCTAAAAACTAAAAGTTATAGTTTTATACATTATTAGAACCTGTTCCCAGTGATTAAATTTCACTGTACCAGTAAGGAGCAGGAATTTCTGACTGGTTTACATTACAAGGCTCAGACTGTGACAAATTGGAAAGATGATTGTTTTTAAAAAAAAGTTTATTGATAAACTAATTAGTTTCAGGCTAATAAACATCAAATTATTTTTACCTCTATGAAAAACTTGTTAGTCTCAGGCTAATTCACATCAAACTACTTTTACTTGTATGAAAAGCTGGGGAGTCTGAGGCTAATGTCCATTAACATCCTTCTGTTTGCATTGAAAAACTTAGTTGTCGCAAGACTAATTCACATCAAACTACAATTAACTAGTGTCCCAGAATTTTTTGCAGCCTACTATTCTTTATCAACTTCTTTTTAGTTTTGCACTGATCCACACCAAAATTGAAAGGGAACACATACATACTTCCAGGTTTCGTTTTTTTCACACATGCGGAATAGCAGACAACACACAGTTATTTTGCAGCCATTCTTGAAGTGCTGTAGAGAAAGTGTTTTATATTGACAATTTCAAAGAAAACGACAAATCCATGGGCAGAGCTAACGTCTATTTCTGTTAAGAATTTAGAATAAATTCTAGACTTAATCACACATACCAAATGTACAGTCTATTTGAAACTGGTATACTCAATTCAAGCAAAAAGAATGTCTTTGTCTTTCACTTGGAAAGAAAGGTGAACCCAAGGCCTGGTCAAAAAGGAATGAAGAGAACACTGAAGCTGTAAGGCAATTATTACAAGGGATGCCTAAGAAACCTTTTTGACACCAGCCAAGAAACCCACTACATCAAGTCTTCACTTTATAGGATATTTAACGATGATCTTAATATGACGTCATGCTTTATATCTGTTCAAAAATAAGTAACTTGAGGCTGATTTCATCAACGTACTTCTGTCTGTAACAGCAATAAATGGTAGAAACAAACAGAGATTTTAGTGAAACCCCAGTTAGGACAGAGACAAGACAATATACGAAGGAAAGAACACAAGAAAAAATCCTGCACCAGTTGGAATCGAAGGTTCTCGAAACTCCGAGGCCTCCTTACGTCCCCTGGTTCATCAGCTGGGCCCTCACCTCAACTGAAATACGGCTCCTGTGATGCCGTGTTCTCTTCAACTTGGTAGGAATCAACATCATGATAGGGGGTCGATAGCACTGTCTCTTATACCTGACAAGCGGACCCAAGGCTCATTGGTCGGAAAGCTAGCGTTCTTATTTGACTAGAAATATTGTCTTCACTGTCAACTTCGTGTTGCTGATCACCACCATATATTGATGTCGCTATATATATGGTTTTTACTAAAAGTATGTCACAATGGTAAGTTTTTTCATTACTAATGATATTATATATGAGGAAAACATCAGGTCCTGGGCACCATGTCGTTTTACATAGGATGTTGTTATATTGAATATCATCATAGACAGACTGCTCTGTAAAATAATGAAATATTCTCATTATATTTACTTAAACAGAGGAAATTTGTTCCTCATAAGGTTCATTGCTGATCACTGATCCATTAAGGAGTGGAAGTAAAGTCAAGGCAAGCCACAACAGAGCAGTCAATGCAAGTTTCATGTCAGTCCATTGCACACAAAGCTCATTTTGCATCAACCATAATCACCAAGGTGTATTTTCTTTTCCTGTAATAATTTTCATGTCAACTGGGCAAAACAAAATTTCTCTGAAGCCACAAATGTCCGTAAAGACTACATTTATGATTATCAAATTTCTAAAGTTAAGCAAGAATAATGACATTTAGCACTCCTGGGCAAGGCACCAATCTGTTATTGTTCACTTTCTAACAAAGGATTGAACCAGATACAAAAAACATTTCCTGAAGATTTCTGAGACTCATCCCACCTTAATAAATCTCCAGGTGTGACTTGTAATAATGTGTGCACATTAATATGCAGTGTATTTGTTTAATTTATTTTCAAAAGATATAATTCATAGTAATAGTAACAATTACGCCAAGACATGAAGTTTGATTCACTAATTGCAAAGACACAAGATCCTAATTTTGAAGAAAAAAAAAAAATTCCTGAATTCAGAACATTCCTGAGGTTGTTCCATCTCTGCCTAAAAGAGCTAATACCATTTCACATGTGGGCAAAGTGAGGAAAATTGTGAACAAAATTTTCCAAGGATCCAGCCTCAGTTTGGTGATGCTGAATCCGTTGGCAGAAGGGCAAGTGAAAAGAATATCCACCAATACTCTATCCAAGAGAGAAACGTCAATAAAATCTTTTTACTCACCAAATCCTTGATACCCCACATCTGAAGGGAAGCAATCACAGCAGCTAAATTAGTCTCCCTCTCTTCATCATTTTCATCCTGGAAATAGAATTTATTTTTCTTAAAGTAAAAAAGGAATTACTAGAACTGTTCGTCACTTATATAAGATAAGGAGGATAAAAGCTGCACAAACATTTTCAGATAAAAAAAAAAGAAAATACTAGAAAATATTTCCCAAATGATTCAATCTGAGTTTAATACAAATGCTGACAGCAAAGGTCAAATGATTAAAACCCTTTTCAATCTTTCTATGGCAAATTTTTATTTATGGTATGGAATCAAATAAATATTGACTAAGGAAGTGAAAATTAATGTATAAGCACTACAGGTAACTGAAAATCCTTTTCAAAATGACATTGTCATGAGAGAGAAATAAAAGGTTAAATTTATAAAATTGTTTTTTTATCTTAAAGAAGCAAAAAATATAACTGTAATTGAATGTTAAAATATTAGAAAATTGGCTATTTGGGAGAAAGAAGCCTATATGCTGTAACAAAATATGCATTATTGGACCCACCTCCCTTGATTAATTCAATTTAAAAGTATTACATCATGTTTATACGTGCATAGCCCTGAAAAATATCGACTTCATTTCATCATGATCATATTGCTATCAACAGTTTTCTATTGAGACCTAGCATGGCTAAGACCTAACCTCTTCACATTGAGCGATCAGTGAATGACTTAAAAGTATTAAGGTTTAAGGGTTAATATAAAAACTTAATAAGCCTATATTTCAAATTTTTGCGGTCTCGTCATTATAACCTTTCCATGTCAAAGATCTCACATTGATATAACCACAACACATACCTCTGAATTCTTAATTAGATCTCTGTAGAGGCTGTAACATTCTTCATATTCTTCAATTCGATATAACTGTGAGAAAGAGATAAAGAAAAAAAACTATTATGCATGAAGTTTAATACACAATTACCTACGATCGGTACAGGAAACTAGAGATAAAGTTCACAATATACCCTCCTAAATTGTGAGCATTATGAATTAAACTGCATAACACAAAAGACCACACAATATTCTAGGGACATCATCAGCTAAATTCATCGCCTGAAAACAATCTAATTTGAATTTTGTGCACATGCCTTCTAAGAAAAGGAATAAGCCAAAGTAACTAAGTAACAAATCGGGGAACATGAAAGGTGGATTGACCAAGAGGTCAAAGTATGCCCAGACATGCCACTGATAATCATAATGTGCGACTGAAAGCTCTGCTTTAGATCACCCAGATTTAAGTGAAAGAAAGTTATTGAGATCCAATGAGGTGTGGGTAGGGCAATATAAAAGGCAAGGTGTGAAAATGAAATGAAACTAAAAATTACTGTCAGATACATGATAGACAGATCATGAGACAATGTTCTGCCTTTCAATATGTTGTTTAAAGGGTAATCTAAATAATAAAAGTAACAAAAATTGGTTCAGCCACCAATCAAACACATAAAAAAGGCATTAATCAGGCAGATATTTTTATGGTAACTATGCTCTAAAGTACTACCCAGTGCCCAATCCTCTACACAACCTAACTACAAAGTATATGTTTGACTACCAGCAACTATTATAATCCATTCCATACTAACCACTTGACAAAGTAGCTCCTTGGTTCTTGTGTCATGGTTTGTGATTGATCTCAATGTTGTCAAGGCTTCCTTAGTGCGATTCAACCGATATTCACAATAGGCCTTCTCAAATCTTAGGGAACTGAAAGCAAAACAATTTAAATTTTAAAAAAATAAGAGGTTACTCTGTAAGCAAAATGAAACAGCCCACTATCCATCTGTCAAATTCAATTTTTAGCTAACAATTTTTAAGGAAACCCACAAGCCTGACAGGTGCTGAATGTCTCAGACCCCACTTTTCCCAGGAAACATGATTTTCTTTACAAATTTGTCCTTCAACATCCCATCCCAGGTTACATGATACCCCACTTTTATTAGACTGAGAGGTCAACCAACTTTTCCTATCAACTTTGTAGGGGACATGATCAAAACCATTAGTGTCTGGTCATAATGTGACTACAAACTGCCTTCAACATCAGAATGGTAGCTTATTAATAGATATATGGAAATTGTGTCCATCTGGATTTTGAGACCCATTACCATTAAATGTACACATTAAAAAATGTAAACAAAGCCTATTATGGCATCATTGTAAGTTTTTTCAACTCCTTACTTACTTTACTTTTTCACTCCACGGCTATCTTGCGATGTCGAAAGGAGGTCCAAGTTTCAGTCCTGTACCATGTGAGTGGCTTTTGCTGGGGAAATGGTTTTGACGTCCCAGGATAGCCTTGATGCCATCCGGCCATATTCTCATGGGTCTTCCTCTTGACTCTTGCCCAGGACACAGACTCATCTGACTTGGATGCTCCTGATGTTGGCTTTTTAATGGCAGTCCTATCAGAACTGTCCAGACCACTTTATTCTTTGGTGTTCTATGAATTTAGTAATTGGCCGAGTTCTAGCTTGTCTTCGTATGGTCTCATTTCTGATATAATCTCTTCTTGTTACACTGTTTCATTTCACAGGCTCTGATCTTCCTTTCTTGTGCAGCACTAACTCCTATCTATGCAAAAAGTAGCCTACATTCACCAAAAGCAGACACAAACCAAAAAGGCTGCAATAAAATACATACTTTGTGTAAGTCTCTTTCATCTAGGCCTCCCATTTTCATTAAAGCCAAATCATATATGGTGGAACAAGACAAAAAAGTGGAATGCCCTCCAGCTAACATCTCCAGTCCAACAAGGGGCAAATTAAGAAGGGAGCATATTATTTGCAAAAAGATAAAATTCAAAAGAAAAAAATGAAACAGAAGCGTAGGCCAATGATACTAGAAGCCCAACAGCACTGTTGTAAATACAGAAGTTTAAATTTCTTACCCTGTGTGAATTTTGTCTTTATTGAGAGCATTCAAAGCATCATCAAATCTATCCAAGAGGATCAGACTCACAATCTTGCAATTAAAAGCGGGAAATTCTTGAGCATTTTGCTGTAAGACTGTAAAAAGTGATTAAAATTATATCAGAAAAGTAAATGAAAAGCAAGAGGTTTTTGCTCTATACAAAAAATCTCCTAGCACCAGATGTAAACAGGGGATGTACTGGACATAAACTTTTAAAAAAAATTGTTATGGCAAAGATGGAACTTGCCCTGAACTACAACCAGAAAAAAGCATCACACAGAGAAGCAGTACATTGTCAGCTCACACACATTGCAATGGAAGTTTTGAATACACTTTGTTTTATGTCACTCATTACATGACGATGATAGAAACCAATTTAAAAAATAATAATGTAGTTTGCTTCAAACAGCTGATTCATAAAATTACCAGTAATTTACTACCCCTTACACACCAGAAGTAGGGCATATTTTACAACATGACCTCATACGCACATTAAATCATAGTACAATCTATGTTTCATCACCTCAAATCACTTCCTAAAATCCCATGTATATGGGCAATTCCATGCAATAGTTGGACAAAATCTTACATCAGCATATATTTTTTAAAATGATTCAAATGG
>JAOYNN010041123.1:0-12540 GCA_025770095.1 Goniobranchus kuniei | reverse complement strand
AGTAGAAAGTTCCACTGAGCACCTGAATACAATTCCTTTTTATTTTCTGTTTCATGTAATAAGCACTCAAAAAATGTTATGCTCATACAGCATGCATCAAAACTCATGACAATTTTTTAAAACTAAAAATCATACTGCACATTAAATTTGTATCTTCTCAGCGAGTTTTTGCTTTCTACAGTGACGATTCAGCTCATGAAAAGTTTCTTGCTAATGACATCCACATCAACTGATGATTGGTTTCCAATGTTCAATGTCTTTAAAGGGGATCTTGTCTTTTGTGGTGAAGTAAAACATTCACGACAGACGGCAAGGTACTTGTCTGCTCCTCCAATTACTTCAATCTGTAGAAAGTATAAAAATGTAATGCATATTAGTGTTTAAATACAGGGTGTTCCACATAAAACGCAACCCATGGAGTCTCTATAGTCCATTCAATACACTTCAAAGCACGCCAATATCTCATCATTAGATTATCGCCCAATGTTGAATGTCTTCTATGTAATCGCTAAAATGTATGTACAGTTGATACTTATAAATAGAGTTTTCATCTGCTTTTAGCTTTTCTCTCAATTCTCTTTACTGGATAAAATTATAAAATAATTTCATTTTTCTCAAAAATTCCAACTAATAATACTTATTATTCAGCTTTATTTTGTGTTCAAAGACAAATCTTAACATCGAGCCTGCATTTAAAAAAGACCGATGAGGTAGGGCCAAGGTCTAACTAGATCTAGATTTAGATCTAAATAAAGAGTCTATCTAGACAGATCCAGAATCTGGATCTGCTGAATGTAATGTTCCCACTTTTCTTATTTGAATCAATTAGGTCTCTATAGATTACATTATTCTGCTGAATAAATTCATTTGGAAAATCTACACTTTTTCCAGCATATGATTAAGGTCTAGATCTAGATCTAGATATCCAATCTATAGATATCCATACTTTCAAGTTATAAATCAGATAAGCCTAACATGAGATGCGTAAGAATTGAATCGTAGTCAGTACAACTACGGATTGAACCTAGCGGTTATGAATATGTTATGTTAGACCTATCCTTTCATATTCAACATGAATGCCTTAACACATTATGGTGCAGATGAATTCTACATGTCGTTGCCAAGCAGTTATATTTCCACCAGCTTCATTTTTTATTGCCAGATATCTCTCCATTCCAGATCTATTGTGCATCTAACAATCAGTCGTGTGTAAAGAGACGAGGAATTGGAAAAGGGATGAAGACCAGTAGAGCTGTTCAGACAAGAAAGAAGAGCTGGTCGGGATCAATATGAAGCCTCCACTAGGGGTAGGTTAGACACTCATGACTCAGGCCAATATGTAGTAGGTTAGAAGAAGGAGATCTTGTATTTATCTGTATTGCCATTTAGGAGGGAGCTATTGAAAGTGGCCCTTTTCCCCAAAAATGTTTGTACTTTCATTTTTTAAACCAAAAAGCTATTATTTTAATAGCTTAAAACCAAGCAAATTGCAGCATTTTGCAGTCATATAAAAAGTTGTGGTAATTTATGCTCAAGGGTAATATTTGCAGCCGCAAATTTGCTATTTGCAGCCGAGAAAAACTGGAGATAATACATGTCAAAGTGATCACTGTCTTGCACCATTACACAGCTCTACCGCTATATAGGAGGAATAAGTTACTATATTATTTAACAAAGAATGGAATAAAAAAATGTCTCTTTTTCAACAGAATTGCACCAGGAATCATTCTTAGTGATTCTAGCTGAATTGTTTACTTTACTCAATCACATGGAAAGTAGAGCTGGGGTACCGTTACATTCCGAAATCTGTTTCTTTGCCCACAAGATCTTGAGGGATGATTCAAATCATGAATCTTTATGGCAAATTACCCTGCTATTCACTCTTCTCTTATTAGCTTGACTTAGAGATATTTTAAGCTATGTATTCTCTGCAATAGTTCTTATAGACATCTAAATAGATTTTAGATCAATCATGTAAAAGTATTTTAAAAAATAGGCCTATGAAAAACAGATGTTCTTTTAGTTCTAGCCTCCCTCCTCACCATAATCCAGGCCCCTATCACTTTTCCTCTTCCCTCACCACTATGATTCTACATCTGCAACTACTTCTGCTAGCAGTAAAAGTAAAAGCTTTGATTACACCAATGGATAGTTTTCAGCCTCAAACTGAATTACCGATTCATCCAAGTTAAAATGTGATGCAACTCCCATCTACAGGCGTCCAAATGCATCAATGCAGCAATTATGACCCTTTTGCCTGCGATTCAGAGAATCAGTCCTGATAGCTTGATGTATAGCTAGGATCTCCACTTGCACGTAGCGATGACTGGTGTGGCAAGAAGGCCATCACTCATCAAGCCTGAAGCCCAATGCTGGTTAAAATTGAATCTTCAAGCTCTCAGTGTGCACAAAGGCAGGTCCTCCTACTACTCACTCCCAAATCTGTAATAAAATTGTTTATCACTTTCTGATTCATTTAAGCCTCAAGATGACCCACAAGACTTTGGCTCTAAGTGATTTGTATATCATGAATTGCCAGAATAGCGAACTTGATACAAATCTAATCTATATAATCCTCTTTCAAGACCAAAGTACTGTACAGAACAATCAATTTCAATTTTTAAGGCTCCGATGGTCAAGAACATTACCTTTGTCTCTGATCCTTTTCGTTTAGTGAAAGAAGCTTCCTTAAAACAATTCATACAAACAGCTGATAGCTTTAAGACGCTCTCTGCCAAAGGCACCAGGTTAAGGATGTCACCAAATCCCTGAAAAATGATATAATGGTATACACAGTCACATCCAAGAGAAAGTTGACACTTTTCATTCCTGTTTTTCTGAAAACATTTAAACAGTTAATAGATTCAGCCATAAATCAACATAATTCTTATATTCTCTCACAAATATTTTGATACTAAACAAGATACTAAGCTTCGCCACATGTTTCAATCATGACTTAAAGAAAATCACTTTGAAAATTCACTTTGCAAAAGACAAAAAAGAGGAAAAACAATTAAATGTGTGTGTCTTTGGAACTCAACAATAGTTATTCTTACTGAATATGGTTTTCCATGTTCATCCCTCTGTTTATCCGAATTAGAGGTGTTTTTCTTTATCCAAATATTTCACTCCAAACAAAAACACTTCAATAACCTGCATTGGCCATATTTTGATTAAACCTTTCATAGTGATGTCTGTAGCCAAAAGCTCTCCCTTCTTTTGGATCAATCTCAAATGTTGCCTCATCTGTAGAAAGGATTTGAGGCCTCTGTGCTAAATTCCATCTCTCATGGTCTCATGACCATAAATATTGAACACGTTTATTCTCCTCTGATAGTTTGCAGCAAATGGCAGGCTTTCTGGCCTTTAATCCAACTTCAAATAATCTTTTGCTAACTGTTTGACCACTAATGTCTTTTTTTTTTTTTGAAGTAGCAATAGCAGGCAGAAAGGACTGTTTCCATGAGCTTCAACTATTATCAGATCCATTTCAGGCGTTGCTGCTCAAAGGTGGCCAGTTTTTAGGTCTATCTTTGGTGATAATCAAATCATTATTGTCACGAGCATTGAAGCGAGCCGTGCATCCATAGCGTAAATGACATTTTAACTTCACTCAGAGCGATTACGTTATTTTAAAGTTGACACCCTGAGCGTAAACAAATGTAACTTCACTAGACTCACGTGATTAGAATTGAGCTCACAAGGTAACTTTAGCGGTCTTGATTGGAGAGTGAGTCAGTCTGGCCTCAACCTATTCTTAGGGGGTACGACATTTCTTCGACCAGACTCATAATTCTTTATAGATGATTCAATTCTAATTATTTGTGCAATTTTTTCCAAGAAGAAATTCCATATGAAAGAGCAGAATTTATATCATTCATTTCTACAAGAGGTTTTCTTACATCTAATAATTTCGTGGAGCTAACTTCTTTACCAAGTTTCATCGCCTTGGGTCAGAACCTACTTGATAAAGAGATCGGACGTTCATACGTGTCTAATTTTCCACCGCATCGCAATTTCCAACATTTAAGATGAGCGTTTTCCTGATGTCAAAGTTGAGAGGAACTTTAGGAGTTGTGTGAAGTTCAAATAATATGTTTCCTCGTAATAATCGAGATGTTATTTTAAATAATATCTCAGATAGATTTTTCTTGAGAAAGAAGTACATATTATATTATTCGCCCTGAAGACATAATGCCAGGATGAGATGAAAAATAAATATTTATAAATTTATCAAGTTCTCATAGTGCAAAAGAAGAAGAAGCAATACAAGAACGGTTATTAATAGATTATACATCCTCTTCAGTGCCATACATGCATATCCATTTACGAAATGAGATCCAGCCAACCAGTTCATTTAATAAATTATTTGTGACCACCAAAACGAAACTACTTGCATTGGTGTGAATTTGTACGGCCTTAATACCTGAGAATACCTGACCTGTCCTTTGCCTGCTGTGTGTGCTGCTCTGTGTGAGCTGACAACTTTACTCAAGTCTGTCCTATCCCTTGGTGCCTCTGTGACGTGGTTGATGTGCATGTTCCTACTGAGCTATACCTCATCTCTACACACCACTTCTCCATCCTCCTTTCTAATGTGACAATTATGTTTAGTCATAATCTTGTAGAGGGCATGGCATACCTTGAGAAACCAAACAGTCTTGAGACAGTTGTATCCAGCTTCCAAATATCCAAAAGCTCTCACTTTCCTCTATACTTAATTGAGGCATCTTTAAATGTAGATTCAAATTTAGTAGGACTAAAATTAGCAAGACTTTAAATCAAGACTCAAATTTAGATCTGGTATTTGAATTGTAACTGTTGTAAACTTCTACTTATTTTCGGATTTAATGAAAATGCTCTGTCAAGCTTCCAACTCCTCAAATCATATGTTGTCATTTACCCTATCTATTGTCTTTTGCAAAGACCAATCTAGACCTGCCTTCCTTTAAAAAATCATAAAAAATGTCTGTTTACTGGCTCAATCACTCTCTTAGTATTAAATTGTGAAGAAATAAATTGTATTGGTGTATGATATTATTCATCACTACAATATTTGAGATTAAGTATATAAAGAGCCAACTTTCTTTTGGATGTGATTGTATATAATACTAGAAAATAAAAAACTGATTAAGATGAAAATGAGTATATCTCAGATGGAATGTTCACAAAATTTATGATGAAGTTATCCATGACAACTGAGTGACTGAATGTATTCCTTTTTTAAGGCTGTTACATTAGGCAAAATTTCAGCATTTTAAAGAAATAATAGCACACCAAATGTCACAGCCAAAGTCTATCACAAAGAGATGGTTTCCACATCTTAAAATAAAAACTTGATGATTTGTTACAAGTGGATGGTTAAGCATATAAAATTCACAGGAAATGACTTAAAGCTTAAATTCTTTCAGAGACATATTTTTAACTTAAATATATATCACAATATACACAACCAGTATATAGTAACAAAAATGCAACCCTATTTGAATTTAAAGCAAATTTTATGTCATTTCCAGCTTCAAACTAAACAGTATCAAATATTAGATTGGACTTAGGTTTATATTCTGAAATCAATGTGTGTGATCTCACACAATAGGGTAAAAACAAACTGAAAATTAAAAATGATGTAATATTTAAATTTGATAGGTCAGACAAGCATATTGGTGGCTCCAGGGAACCCAGGCCATCACCTAAATTTGGCAGGATGTAGCTATTGTCCACTGGCACCGTGGTAGTGCATTGGTCTTGTAACCGAAACGTCACATGATCAAATCCCTTGAGGGCATTGTGATTTAACCCCTGGGCAAGGTTATTAACACTAATTGCCTCCGTTTCACTGCACTGTTCCTAAGGCTGACGCACAGTTTTTGATTAAAAGCCAAAGGACAAATTTCCTTTCCGGGATGAATATAGTGGTATTTTTTTGTATTTTTTTGCTTACACACATATGCCATCTACAACCACAGGAATTTTTTTATGTGCATTGCATTCCATCTCTCATCAAGCTGCAATAAATTATTGTCGTACTGTATTTCATCTTCCCACCCACCCATAAGGTCTTCATGCCAAGCATGAAATCATTTGTAGAATTCTTTTTTGTTACATACAGTGGCTTAATTGTTGACTATAACAGTTTCTATAAGATCTTCACCTTCATAAGTATTTAATTTATCTTTTGTTTTAGTAATGTGCCGTGAAACAACTTTTCATTGATTGGATGTCTTCTTTTAATATAAAGTGAGTGATGCCTTAGTCCTATGGCGACGACTGTAAGATAAAAATGAATTTGTGAGTGCATCAGCTCATCTTTCTCTCCTCCCCCCTCCCCCCCCCCCCTTTCTCAAACCCCAACCCATCACTATGTCAACAATACCCATCGCCCTCATTTTTTACCTGCATTAGTCATGTCAAAACCCAAATGGAATTTGGATGATGGAGGCAATCTACCACCCCCTCCCTTTTTTTTTCCACCACCACCACACCAGATTAGAGACATATTTATGTTAATGAAGAAGAACAAAATCTCCAATTTTAACTATTTTTGAATTACATACTCATAGTTATAATTATATTCAAAACTATTGTCATTCTGATTTATTTTTTTTTAAAGAGAAATAAGACAAATTTCCACTGAGTCTTACTGTGATCTCACTTTCAAGCATAGGAATTTCTGAAAATTGCCATCCTTTAAAATATTCCAAATCAAGATAAGGACATGACTTTAAAATTTACCTTTTTTTGGTAAGTGCCATCCAAGGCTGCAACAACCACCACCTTCCCTTGATCAGCAAGTTTATCACAAAAAGGGACAACATCAGGGAACTAATCAGGAAACAAACATTGAAAAGGAACATAACACTGCAATTACGATAATCACACTCCATAAAAGATAATAAATCCAATTATAAATATTTCTACACAGAATACTAATGGGTAATCTAGGCTCTGCATCAACCTAAGAGCAGTTGACTACAGATGAATTAAGCTGGTCACAAAGCACAAATTGGGTCAATTAGTTCTCCTTGCATTCAATTTGACAATCAGTTATAAATCAAGTTTTGTGTCCTGGAAATCACTTTCTGCAGAAATAACATGTGTTCATATTTGTCCTTTAAAAATAAGCGATTACCTACTACACTATTAAATTGACCCAGTAAAAAACTCAATAAAAATGGGCTGTATATTAGTAATTTTTTCTTTATACCTTCCAAAACGACTACTGCCCTCACCCCTTTTCACAAATAAGAAAGAATTAAATTTCAATTGTCATTCCCACCCAACTCACAATTGCAGAGGTCAAAGAGATTTTTTTTTAACACTAAAATTGTTTCTAACTACAATGCCTTTTTTTCCCTTCATGTTGCATCTACCATAATTTATCTGTTTCTTTTGTCATGGTAAAATGCTAACCTAAACCAAAGTACAAATCACAAATACATATATGCAATTAAGCTAATGACTCTATCCACTAAGATTAAGAGCTTAATCTCATTAAAGAAAAAATACTTTGTATTTCAAATAACTTCGAAATGTAATCATATAATAATATATATCATATTCTTTTGGCTTATCCAACATTTGGAGTTGCCAGAGCAGATATAATTTTGTCAGGGTCTGCAAATGGTTCTGGAAAGGATTCTACGAAACTTATGTCCATATTATAATGAGATGTTTTTAGACAACACTACACCTTATCTCTTTATAGAAAGGAAATTTCGTTATTAAATTAGATTTAAAGAAACACGAATACAGAGTGTTACAAAAAGAAATGCATCATAAGTGACTAGTTTGTTCACATTTCAAATATAAAGTAATGACAAAGCTACTTACAAACTGGCCTTCATCAATCCCAACAACATCATAGTGGAGTGCCTCAGACTGCAGATCAAAAAGCCTCTCTGTGCAAAGAGCTGGTAAAACCTGCCTGCAATTCAAATTACCATTATAAAATCAAATCTTCAACTACTGACTCAAAATAAAATGAAAGATAGACAAATCCAATAAATAAGTACTGATCCAGGTATAATTCAATTCTTATTCCTTTCCTGCATACATGAAGTACACTGGCATTGATGACATTTGACTTGAGTTCAGAGTGGAAGGTGTGGTTTTTGAATCGTAGTGGTGCCAAGTGCAGCATTCTGTGCTTTTTTAAAGACCCTTGCTTTGGATTTAACCTTTTGGTGCTCCAAAATATGGCCGTGCAGGAGACACCGGGCCCTTTCAACCTACTTGAGAACTGAGCATATGGTTATATCAGGACCATCCCGTTTACACGTCCTCTTCACATAGAAGGATGACGGCTTGATCACAACCGGATCAAATGATGATGATTTTAAAGACCCTTTACACAATTTTCCTCACTCAACACAAGTGCAATTGAATTTGTGGCAAAAACATGCACATAAGAGGCTGTCAATTGAGCAATTGCAATGTTGGCAATGGTCAACTGGAGAATAATGTACAATCTGAAAGCCTTCAGAAAACACACTATTTAAATCTAATCTTTAGAGTTCCATTCTAAAGATATAAAGACACGTATAACGTAGCTATTCATCATGCTGGCTTTTGCAAATTTTGGCTCTCTAGTGTCTTCTAAACTTTCTCTTAACTTACAAATACATATCACCGGAATTAAATTCTTTCCTTATTCTATATTTTGATTTTCTAAGATTTTCTTATTTTTAAAGACTTTTATTCTCAACAACAGCTACTTGTTACTTCACTTTTAAGAAAAAGCAAATGAAATATTGGTGAAAAGACTGCAACTTACTTGTCATGAGTGGCAATGCCATTGTCATCATAACGATCATCTTTGGAGTATTTGATGACTAGACAGGAATAGTTTGCAATCTGAAAGCGCTTCAGCCTTCTCATAAGTTCAGTGCTGACAAAAACAAAAAACATCACCATATCATACAAATGCATAGATAAGATGGGTGTTTTAAACTGCTTTTTGAAAGAAAAAAAAATTTATAAAGTGCAATCTAATCTATGTTCACAACCAGTTTCCAAGTCTGTCATTTTTCCTCTACTTTATGAAACTTTATGCCCTTGATGGCAGCTACTCATCTAGCACAGCTGTGGATGGACATTTAAATTAATAAAAAGGAAACCTTGAACTTTTCTCTGATCAGACAGCCATCACTTGAATTTTACTTCACCTTTCCAATCTTCTCTTCTAGCTCCCCTGTTGTTATTATCACTGGCACTACAGCCTCACCTGTCTGCAAATTGACGACAAGCTGTGCTCTCAGTTTACACCTTTTGTCTTTTGGGATAAAAAACAAAAATAGCAATCCCTAAACACTTGTTGATACACTCTGTCTGGTCATACAAAATACTGACAACACAACACACCAAGATCCATTCATGGCTTTTGCTGTAAAGACACTGCTATATGGTTGCAAATTCTGGACTTTTCATGTTCAACTCTAGGAATTTCTCTTAGTTGTATTGTACTTGAGGTGGTTGAGGCGTTATCCACACCTGTTCACCTTTACATCAGGTTATGGAATGCTCGTTTCAAGACCCTTAGCATTCCCTCAAATTATGCTCATGCATAGCATTCTGGATGATACACAAACGGTTTACCATCCCAGAAAGCGTCTATCCTGTTTTTAAAGGCGTTGACTGAAGGAGCCGTCACAACATCTTCTGGTAGACTGTTCCATATATCAATTGTTCTAACATTGAAAAATTTCTTCTCAAATTTAGATAGTGATGGTAATTTTGTAGCTTGAGACTGTGCCCCTGGTTCTTTTGTTTTCTGATATGGTAAAATTTGGTTTCTGACATTTGTATAATTTATGGATGTATTTATAAACATCTATCATGTCTTCTCTCCAACGTCTGTGTTCAAGACTAGGGAGTCTGAGCGCAGCTAGCCTCTAAGGGTAAGATTTCTCTCGGATTGACAGTATCAATTTTGTGGTTCGTCTTTGCACTTCGTCAATGTCTTGACGCAGATATTTATGTTGGGGGTGCCAAGCTGACTGTCCGTGTTCCAACATGGGCCGTACAACTGCTTGATAGAGGAGCAAATAGTTTTTCATTCAGATACTCAAATGATCTTCTGACAATTCCCACAACTCTATTTGCTTTTGATGTAATTTGAGCAACATGATGTTTGAACTGTCATTTGTTGTCAATGTAGATTCCAAAATCTTTCTCTACATTTGTTTCGCGAGGGTGACTTCTTCTTCAGTTGCTTGGGTTTTCATAGTGTATTTGGCATTTGATTATAAATTTCCAATTTTCATGACACTGCATTTTTATGGATGAAAATTCAGCAACCATTTTCCTGACCATTCACATAATCTTTCAAGGTCTAATTGGAGGGAATGAATTGCTCCTTCATTGGGCCTTTGGTTGAAAATTTTGGTATCGTCAGTAAACATACGGACTGGATTGTCTTCTACACTTGGAAGGTCGTTTATGTACAGTATGAACAGGATAGGACCCAGGACATTCCTTGTGGTATGCCACTTGTGACCACTGCCCTTTCAGATTCAGACCCATTTACGACAACTTTGATGTCTAATTAATAGAAAATCCCAATATTTTTCCTTTGATTCCAAATGTCTCAACTTGTAGGAGAAGGCGTCAATGCGGAACACTATCGAACTCCTTTTGAAAGTCCATGTAAATCACATCGATCCATCCTCACCTATCTAGAACTAGTGTCCATTCATCTAATACCTCCAGCAGTTTAGTACACGAAAGGCCATGGACAAATCAATGTTGATTTTGACTTTTCAGTTGGTTGTGTTCTAGATGTTCAACTACTTTCTCTCTGATAAGAGTTTCCATGACTTTGCACAGGATACATGTAAGGCTCACTGGTCGGTAGTTTCCTGCTTCTGACTTGTTACCTTTCATGTAAATAGGCGACAATCAGATGGAACTTTTCCTTCAGAAAGTGATGCCCTGAATACCTCAGTAACAGGATAAGTCAGGATGTGTGCTAGTTTTGACGGGACAGTTGGGTGTGTTTTGTCTGGACCTGGGGCTTTGTTGATTTTGAGATTTGAAAGAAGCTGATACAAATTGTCCTCAGTGATAGTAAGACCTTGTAAGACAGTCTCATACTCATAAGCTGGTAGATGGCTCTCTATTTGGTTCAATTGTAAAGACACTTTGGAAGAATTCATTCAGGACATCTGCTTTCTCTTCATTTGAGTTGGTTT
Source organism: Goniobranchus kuniei (assembly GCA_025770095.1). Lineage (NCBI taxonomy): Eukaryota > Metazoa > Mollusca > Gastropoda > Nudibranchia > Chromodorididae > Goniobranchus > Goniobranchus kuniei. The sequence goes on along the minus strand of JAOYNN010041123.1, from coordinate 1,351 downwards.
TACTGCCATCTTTTTTCATCAAGTCACATATTGTTGACTTTTCTCCATATGCATATCACTTTGCTGTGTTAACACATTCTGAACATCATGTTGCAAGCCAAAAGTTTCAGCACATACATGATGTTATAATTGAGAAGTCTGTGCTGGCTTGTCCATGTCATGTTTATGCACAACAATCAAAACAATAAGGGATCCTAGAGCCTCTCTTTTATACATAGAATTAGTACAGAAAACAGGTACATGTGTATAAGCAGACACAGCAGCAGTACAAAAGTTTATGCAACAGAAAGATGAAAGCCTTAGGTACTGATCTCAACAACTTGAAACCATTGGCCTCTTCACTGCTCCACATAAGAGAAGAAAGCATTTAATGTGGAATATCAACAAATCAGTTTAAATCACATGGTTCAGGTGAATACAGCATAGTAACAGCCACAAAACAATGTTGTATAGAACTGTACGGTGAGATTTTATGCTAGTTCTATGTTTTCAGAGATTTTTAACAACATTTTATTATGCATATATCAAAGTGGTTTGACCTGCTACTGAAGGAAGAATATATACAGTAACAACAAAAAGAAAACCAATTAAAAAATCAATCACATAACATTTTAATATTATAACGTCTGGCTTGAGGAATTCAAAGCATTAATTAAAGTGAAAGAAAACTGAAACTCAATATTTTTAAAATGAAGTTTACATTCTTATTAGGATGAATTTAGTAAAATCAAGGTATTGAGTTTGTAATCTATAAAAGGTTTCTACTTCATCAATTCATAGCAATCAAATCCATCTACAAAATGTTAATATATTTCATGCTATGTGTTTGTTAACATAGTATCATGGAGTTCATTATTTTTTTTTGACCAAATTGTATTTAAATTATTCAGCAACTCTACTGAATAAATATAAAGATAAAGATTGCATTTATGTAGCGCTTTCCACCATTCTACGAACAATCACAAAGTGCTTTACAATACTTTGTCCCCTAACAAGCATACCCACTGGGGAGTATACAGTAAGGTGCAGTACATTCTGCACAACACTACTAGCCTATTGCTGGGTACTCATTCAACACCTGAGTAGAATGAAACAATTAGGCAAATTTCCATGCTTATGAAAAAAAAAACAAAAGCAGTCACTCTCTGAACTCAAATCTAGGACCTCCTGATCCCTAACCGCAGCCTTAACCATGGAGTCATATATGCCCTACATATATAAATAAATAATAAATATGTTAGTTTTAATTTTCAGTGGTCAATACTCACGTTTTCCCTGAAAACATGGGTCCAAAAATTATCTGTGAGGAAGAATCAAGAAATGAGAAAGAATATTAACCCATGATGTAGGG
>JAOYNN010041122.1:0-18626 GCA_025770095.1 Goniobranchus kuniei | reverse complement strand
AAGAGAAAAAAAAAGAAAAAAAACTTCCCCCAAAAAACAACGAACAACAACGAAACAAAAAAAAACCCCCATTAATAAACCCCCTAAAAAACCAAAAAACCAAAAAACCTCACTACTTTGTGCCCATTGACGCTGTGTCAATGTATGGGCACAGAAGTAATATATGTCGATTGACACTACCTTTATTTTAAGTCCTTCTCGAATGGTGTCTGTAGAAATTGATGAGTGTTCTTCACATGCATTTTCAGAAAAAACATTTTCTTCTAGATTTGTTTTTAAAAGATCCTCTATCACAATACTTTCCAGATTTGTCCCCGGAATGGGTGGCTCCTTGCTCACAGCCGCTGCAGGAGTTACTGTAAAGGAAACTATATTGCTGTCCCTGGTACTGGTACGTCTTCTCATTTTGCTGAGAAAACTTTCCTTGTATATGAGTGGGTTTTTTTTATTGTGCGAGCTGCATATATATCATCTTCAGAGATGAAAGTAATATATTAAAATACTAATAAATGTTTGAAAAAAACATGTTTTGGTGTTATCTTAAGGTAAGGAAACAGCATGAGCCAAAACACAGAGTTTGAGTCTCCTTAAAAAACAAACAAAAAATGATGGACTAAAAAGTTGCATGCCAAATCTATCTTCTTAAAGTTCTTCTTGAACCCTTCTTTGTATTTGGTGCACCAATATTTTGCTAAAAATATTTCAAGAGTATGTCAATTTACTTATTTGTACTTAGTATAATCAAAACCATGTATGGTTATGTTGTGGCATACATATGAAATAAGAATCTATAGTGTAATTTACCTGGGGTGTCACATGTCAGAAACAACTTGGAAGCAAGCCTGTCCCTCTCTATAGACATGCTAAAATGTGCTCTGCAAGTGTGCCCCGATCAGTATATGAAAGCAAGCAAGATTGGACAGGTGAGACTAGTCGCATTGCCTCTCATTTTGATTCCCAGCGTCACAAGTGAACCCAAATGACATTTGAAATATAAGAGGTTTGTTCCACGGAAAAGCGAATTACGTCACAACAAAAACGGCCAACAGCAGCAGTTTGATGTGTCATTTAATTTCTGCAAGCAAAAGGGATAAAGCCATCTGAAATTTATGTCATGAATGCAGGTGAACATCTCCAAGTGCCTGCTGAAGACTTCCTGCGACAGATCAGGTGACGAAACTTGGCTACACCAGTCAACCCCAGAGACCAAACGTGATTCCATGATATGGAAACGTCCAACTTCACCAATGCCAGAAAAGTTTAGGAGTGAGAAATCGGGCGAAAAAGGTCATGACCTCAATGGGATATGCAAGATGTTTTGTTGCTTGATGTCCTTGAACCGGGACAAACGATCAATGTCAGGAGAGATTGACAATCTCTTGAAACTTCACCAATGCCAAAAAAGTTTAGGAGTGAGAAATTGACGGAAAAAGGTCATGACCTCAATGTGATATGCAAGATGTTTTGTTGCTTGATGTCCTTGAACCGGGACAAGCAATCAATGTCAGGAGAGATTGACAAACTCTTGACAAACTCAGAGAAACTTTGCTCTGAAAAAGATCAGGACAACTGACCTGTGGCATGATTTTGCAAAATGACAACGCAACTCCCCATACCTCTGATGTCACCAATTTGTACCTCACCCCTCTCAAAAGTCCAGACTTTGCACCATTTGATGATTATGTTTTCGGACCAATCAAGTGCTTTCTGGCAGTGACTCGATTCACTAATGATGATAAGCTTATGGGGGCTGTGTGAGACTGGCTACGGTCGCTTGACAGAGATTTTTTCAAGCTAGGCATCTTCTCCCTGGTCCCATGATAGAAGAAATCCATCGATGACAATAGTAATTTTGTTGAAAATTCAAGCAGTGGTCAAGGTAATCTGTCTTAATATTTTACACGATCCCAATAATGTTAAATTTATGGCCAATTTCTGTTTCTTTTGTGGGACAACCCTTGTAAATAGAAATGCCCTTGCTTTGTTTTATTTGATTTTAAAACAAATCTAATTATGCCAACAGGCCCATGGGTCATTTTACGTTGGTTCCTTTCAAAAGAGGTCAACCAATCACATGCAGGGATTAATGGTATGAAGAGGTAGCACATCACACTCTACAAGATCATTATAGTTTGTTTTTTTTGAAGCGCACAAAATCATTGTAGCACAAATTACGGGACCAAAAAAAAACAAAAACAAAAAAAAAAAACCACAAGAATGTGTTCATCTGCCTTCTCCTATTTTCTGGCGTCTGGTTTTAAAACCAGTCAGTTTCACATTATCAGACAAAAGAAAAAAGACCCAAACAAACAACAAACAAACTAACCATAACGATTGCGCAAGGAAGATCTTGCACTAACTAAGCATTGTGCTAAATTGAAAGAAAATGATGTATGCTGATTCATAGTCAGGAATGGTAGTAGTAGCAACAGCAGCAGCAGAAGTAGTAGTTGCAGTAGCAGCAGTTCTGCCCACCAATGGCAGAATGACATATCTGCATGTTTTATGTTTTCGAGACATGCTAAAAACTGTTGATGATCAGCCTCTTTTAAGTTCCCAAAGTGATTGTACTTTTAGTCTGAATGATGATTAATCATAGTAAATTGTATTTAATCTCATACTTTTGTTTATACCACAGGGAAACAGTTTCTAGAAGTCAATTTATGAAAACAAATTATAAAACTGTTTTTTGTCAGATACGTCGGTCTGCCATTGGGGGGCAGAGTATACAGCGGCTCACTCTAATTGGAAATCACTACTGTTTAGTTGAGGCCAGCCGAAGGCCATTTATATATCAACTGCACTCGGCTACCTGCTCGGGGTCACTAGCGGTCACATGCAGTTCTCTGTACCCGCTGACAGATCAGTGGCATTGCCTGAAAATTGCATAAATTTTTCCCACATTATTGCGCCAAAATTTCATTTTTTCATTTCTTTCACTCATCCAACACCACTCCTTGGGTTCATTGAAAATTCATCATTCTAGTGTTTGTAGTTTTCGTGAATCGCACGTTTGAATTGTGTGAGTAAATTAAAAAAAAAAATTTTTTTACATCTCTCTAATTAACATGTAATTACAAAATTCGTGCATATACAATTATTATCCCATAAAGCCTCACTGAAAGAGGAGATAGATGTCGCTATGATACCAAAAAATCTTTGAGAAAGCCCTATTCTATGTCTAAGCGGTTTATGATCAAAGTTCATATAAATTCTGTGTGCGTATTGTTATATGAGCACATAGGAATTGCCGATTTTCATTCACTTCACAATGCTTCGACTGTTCTATCTTGAAAAGTTACGGAGCTATCTCAATTCTTCCTTGTAAGTACATTTATGGATGTCTTATGAATCATCTGTGCACATTTTACAAAAAATGTCTGTGTTAAGCAATTTAATTATGATTTTTGAAAATAATGCTTTTGGTGAAAACAAAAGACCAAACCTAAGTCCATTTCAAACATCTGCCAGGAGAAAATGAAGCGATTTTTGATGTCTTTTCTTCCATGGTCAGCGAGAGGAGTAATTCAAAAGGCGTCCTTCATGTGCACATTAGCCGATTGTAGTTACCTCTGGGAGTTAGAGAGTGATATTTGAACCCATAATTAATGGCTGCGCGCCTTGAGAAATGTTCGTTTCTAACAACGGACTTGTGAGCAGCTCCTGATCTCCGTCAGGCAAGGTCATTGTGACTTAGTATGGCCAAGGAGGATAACTAAACGGAGCGGTCTAGCTACGTTGTGAGTAGCTTAGTGGTGATGGTGGCGGCGGCAGCAGGGCCACTGCTCTGCTGTTGCTACTACATGTATTACGTATACTTTTACCAGCACAGTGCTTCCAGAAGGCCACTTGTTGCTGTTGTTGTAATGTTAGTCATAATAAAATTGGTGTGCATTTACAGAGGGCCAACAAACAGACATCAGACCTTGAGCTCCCGGTGCTCTATAATAGTTGAAAAGTGCAATCAAAAGAAGTAACATATTAAGCAGTTCAGTTTGAAACAGTGAGTTTCCAGTCTTCCTATAGAGATTTTGAATTCATGTTATCAAAATTCAAATGAATTTCAATTTCAATTTAATTGATTTGATTTTCAAATTTGGTAAAAGTCCTTATGTTAGCATTTAATTTTTGTTTAAAGAACTAGTACATACAGTTTTTTGTTGTTTGTTTTTTTGTGTTTCTTGTTTTCTTTTCTTTTTGTGAACTTTTACATGTGTGTCTGCCTTTTATCCCCTGAAAAACAAATCCAAAACAAAGTGAAAACCCTTAAATAGGTAAGATAATTTTTCTACTTAAACCAAGAGTTCAGGAAATCTGTGCTTGCTTTCAGACCAAGTTTTTTTAGACTGTTGTTTTTTTTCTCTTACAGCAGCATTTGATCAATGGTTAGCAGCTAAACTGTGCCAGGAGATGTCCCAGCTAGCTACATGTAATGATGTTCAGGAGGATAGGGAGACAATATTGACCATAACTCAGAGTAACAATCATGCCTGTGGTCAAGCTCAGAGTGTGTCATCACATGACTGTTGGTGAGGTTTTTTTGTGTGTGTTTTTTGTTGTTGTTACGTTTGTTTATATTTTGTTTTTCATGTTGTTTTGTAGTTTTGGGTCTTTATGTGTTTGGGTTTTTATTTTTTAGTGTATTATTTTTGGTTTGGGGGCTCTTTTTTTAAAAATTACATGTTTTGATTTGTTTTTGGATCCAGGCTCAGTGAAATGCACAACACTCTAGATGTGGGTATTGTTGCAGTTGTGATGTAGTTGTGACATTTAAACTCTGACTCAGGGGGCAGTATATCAACTACAAATAAACTCAATAACATGGCCACCCGGGGGAGATTGCTCCCTTAGGCCTATTTATGATTCACATTTTATAAACCTAAAGAATCACCAATCATCTCATTCCATTTGGGATTTGATGAAATGATTGAAGTCCTTTCAAATTGCAGATAGAAAACTTAGTTTCATGGTGTACGCTCATCCTATTTATTTAGTATTAGAGATAAATGCAGCGAGAGGCTACAATACAAATCCTCCCAGCTAGGTGGAATCTTTTCTGACACATTTTGAGAAGAAATCTTGCAATACCAGCAAATAAAGCTATGAATTTCTACTTCAAAACAACAAACACCAAAACATTCAGAAGGAGACCTATCACAAAACTCCCGATCACACATTCCAATGACCTAAAAAAAGAAAATCAAGGGGTACAAACGATCTTCCCTACAAGACCTGGAGGATCTTAGAACTGTGGCCATCAACAGAAACCAATGATGGGCACTAACAAGAAGAATTGTGAGAGGAACCGGAGCTGCGAAATCTGTCATCCATGCCAGCTCAGAGGTAGAAGTCAGTAAGACAAGTGTTAGAGAAACCAGAGAAATGTTTGTACTTTTAAGATAAGGCAATGTTTCGATACAGATGTATACATGAATTTAAGCCACGCTTTTTGTCCTTTATAATCACATCCAGTTATTGTAGTAGGCCTACTTAAGGTATAGAGCAACCAAGATTGCAAAATCGAAGTGTAAAAAAGGTTGCAATTAGGATTGTGCATGTGAAGTAGTGTAAGGTGTTGTATGATAGAGAGATACTTACAGAATTGAATTTGTCCATTGTTTTTACCACTTTCAGAAAGGATGTAAAAATAAAAAAAATATATAAAAAATCCCTTCCCCAAATAAAAAACAAAGACAAAACCCACAAACAAATCAACTTTTATGTTGCAAATGAGTCTGGGGTTTAGAAATTAGAGCAAAAACTAAAACAGTAAAAAGAAAAATAAAGATATATAAATAAACAAAAAACCATGCAACAAAATCAACCTTTAAAAAATCTGTGCGCCCAAAACTCTTATTGGAGGCTGCGAGATGCTGGGAACTCTCCGCTTCAAAAATATAATTCAAGCAGGTCACTTTCAACTGCTTATACTGTTACACTGTCATAAGCGCATTGGCCGCTTTATTTGTAGTCCTGCTTGAATGATGTCTGTAGATGTCAGTGAGTATTCTTGACATGCATTTTTAGGAAAACATTACATTTCATTCTTGATTTTCTTTTTTAAAAGATCCTCTGTCAATGGGCTTTCCAGATTCGTCCCCGGATTGGGTGGTACCTTGCTCACAGCCCCTGCAGAGTTTACTATAAAGGAGACTATCTTACTGTTCCTGGTACTTGTACATCTACTCATTTTGTTGAGAAAGCTTTCTCTTTATAATAATAATTTATAATATATACCTCTTTCCTATGGAATAAACTTAGTGAAGATTGTGAAATGTCCCTATCTTTTGATTCTTTTAAGAAAAAGCCTAAAACTATTTTATTTGATAGAATCTACTTTTTAGAGATTTCCTCTTGAGCATGACATGCTGTTTTAGAATTTAGGCAGTGCTTATACTTATGGGCCTACTTATTTGTTGGATCCTTGGCTAATAGTGTGGGGCTTATTTGGCTGGTCCCTGACAAAAAATACAATATTTATTACATTACTCTCAATTGTTCTGATCGTACCTTCTCAACAAATGTCCCCGCGTAGATTTCTGCATGCAAATTACATCATATGTGGAATTGTGGGATTACTATGACAAGAAAATATGCTTACGATAAAAGGAGTTTCGCTGCTAATGCCTTTCAATCAAAGCTTCCAAAACTTTCATCGATTGTCAAAATTTGGCTGTAATTTTCAGATTTTTTTTGACAGAAGACTCGCGTGGTCAGTTTATTCAAATACAGTTCCTTTTTAGAACTGTTTTAATTATGCATGCCTTCTAATCATAATAATTTTAAAAAATGTTTGTAGTCTTTTCCTCAGAAAAGTAAGTGAAAGGAATAGGCTCTCTATCAATGTATGTGTAATCTTTACAAAGCGAAAACTTTGTTTTTGGGTTCACTTTTAATTCCAGCACAAAAATAAGCTCCCAGCCTAGCTATGGCAGGTTTCAGAAAAAGATTGATCAGCATTTCCTTTTTTTGTCCAAAGTTTCATGTTTGTGTTTAATATCCATTTTAAAGCTTAAAAGGAGAGGAACCCAAATTTTGAAGTTAGAGGGACAGCAAAGCTTTAGTTTGACCAGGAGAAAGCTGTAAGAAAAACATGAATTTTTCAGCAGGGCCATCACTGTGACCACCTTGCATACTGCAGGTCTACCCTTTGTGGTGTAATCATGGGTGCCAGCACTAGCAGGTCCATTGGCCTGCAAAAATACCCCATAAAAGCTGAAAAGCCTGCAAGCCTAACGATTGACCCTACTACTAAATCTGAATTGTGTAAAAATGTGTCAAACAAGTATAAAATCCATAACGATGTGTCAACTAACATGGCCCATGGTTACATTCCAATGCTAGATTCGTTCACATTCAATGACACAAATTTTCCTTTTAGTTCATCTTGAGTTCATCTCTGATGCATTTTTTCCCATTACGGACTGATTTACTATGGTGGGTGGCAAATACGAACTTCATGAGTATACGGATTTTCGTAAAAATATGGAAAATTGTAAGCTCTGTCTTTGATGCAGGTCCAAAACATAGGTTAGTTATACCTATGGGTGGGAACACAGAGGCGACCGAAGTCGGTCACTTAACCATTAGGCGCTGTAAGTTATAAGAATCGAACTATAGCCTATCATTTCTGGAACAGCACAGAGACATGGCCTACATTCAGTGCCTATCGTCAGTTTCGGTGTGAGCTTATTTTATCATAATGAATTTGTTATTCCTACTCACCGAAAACGTCTCGCCAGTCAGTCGTTGCCTCGTGTGTGATGTCATAGGGCTGGACTGGGGGCTTTTTAACTGACCATTATCTCAACAAGGGAGCTTTGAAGACAAAATCCGATTTGATTTTTTAAATCAGTGACCCAAATTCTAGTCAGTGTCCAAGCAAAATTTGATTTTGTGAAGTATTAAAAGAAACAAAAATTAAACCTCCATCTAGATCTAGTCAACGCATCAGCCTAGATCTTTGCGGGCGGAAAAAATGCCTCCTCTATGTCCTACCTTCGGTAAGATAGGAGTCTAGTGAGTATGTCACTGATAATGCAGAACTTATTCTGTTCGCCTCTGTATCCTCCCCCTAACAGACTAAAGGATGGATATTGTTAGTCCTGTTGGCTTACAGATACTTTTCAGATTGTTAGGTTTCGTTATTGGGTTTTGTTGTTTTTGTTATTGTTGTTGTTGTTTTATATTAAGCCGTCAGTAGGCCGGCTAGACCTTTTGTGGAACTAAAATTAGCCAGCATGCCGGCCACAGCCAGCGACCTGGCACCCATGCAGAGACTAACAATGTCCCCCACTCCATTCACCTAGTTGTTACATCAACATTTTCTTAGCCTGACTGCTGGTCAGAGTGAGCTTTAGAAGTACAATACTGTTTATTTAAGTTGCGTGCCGAGTATCCTCGGAGCCGGAAAGTTCATGCGATATTGTTCTGTGACAATGCAGTCATCTGAATGAATTCTTATTGGAAAAATTTTGTTTTTTCTCAATTAACAGTTCAATAATGACATCCAAAGACCCCATTCCCTCTTCGGCTGTCACCATTTACTCTCAGGAAGAGAAAGAGTGATTGGTCTTTGAGCAAAAAGAATTATTTAAATGGATTTATTTTGAGGTGATGCATCCAAAGTTTTTATACCAACACTTGACCTTGTGGAAAAATCCACAATTTTCAAGACTTTCATTGTCAAAGTCAGCATTTTTTGCCCAGATTCCAAAAGTGCACACTTCTGCTTGTCACACGATGAGAAATGGTTTTGATTCATTGATAAATATTCTGACTTTGGAAGATTCCCTCAATGGGTTGAACAAGACCAACACGATACGCATGGATGAAAGTGGCCAGCCCTGCCGGCTAAACAAATCCAGCAATTGAGCTTTGTCAGCCACGTTCAGAAGTCGGGAAGGCCGACCGATATGCTGAAATGAGTGGGGTTTTTTGTTTTTTTGCTTTTGTTTTGTTTTGTTTTGTTTTTTTTTACTTTCATTTTTGCTCAGTGTTGCCAGTCAATGCCTAGCGTAGTCCTATCAAACTTAACGCAGGTATCATGAATAGGTTTGCCGAGAGGCTATTTTCATGTCATATGTTATTGTCCAATGTAATGTCGAGATATTTTTTGACCACGTAACCTGCTTTCTGCTCATTCATTTTTTCCATGCCAAAGTTTCACTAGCAACGTCCTTTTTTTGAGAGTGAGATATAACGATAGCATTTAGATTGACATCAGCAGAGCCGGAGGGAGAAGATAATTTACACAAATATTTGACCATGGGTGAAAGACTGCCTGCCAAACGTTTCCTGTGATTGTGATTGAGCTTTGCCGGTCACACAATTGAAGTTCGGAAGGCCATCTGGACTACGCATCGTTTTGGTTTCATTTTCACTCAGTGTCGCCATTCAGTGCCTAGCTATATAATGGCCATGGGAGGAATTGATAGTTGTCGGGTAGCCAAAATTTTATTAAAGTTTTGCAGGCCAGATGGCCTTCGGTAACTTTAGGATGGGCCGTAAATTGTTAAAATAGGTATCAAAATGAAGCTCTGGTACTTGTGAATTTTATTATACGCATTTTTTGCGCATTGATGCCATATTCACTGGCTCAGAGCAGCAAGATTTGTCAGACAAGGAAAAAAAAAAAGGGAAATATGTTAGTCTGCTTACATGTTTGATGCAACACAAAGTATGACGTAGTGTTAACAAATGTGGGTTTCAAAACACAAGGTTGATTTTATTGGTTCTTTATTCACAAACAAATACATTGGTAGGCAGAACATTCATTAGTATTAATTTGGGATTGATATTGAGACGCGTAAAGCCTCGAGTTGACTCCATACTCTTTATGTTGAAACCTGCCCTATCACAACCTACAGAACCCATATCAGCTAAGTCACCACCACAAAATTTACACAGGAAATGTTACCAATTGCCAATGTGCCTCTAAAAGTCACAACAGTTAGTCATGCATTACTAACAAAATATTATTTTAATTTGATTTTTATGTCAATTTCTTTATCCTGACTACAGGAAGGTAAATTCAATGACATGGTTTCAACATGCTCCTCCCTAATAATGGTGCCATCATTAGCCTTTTGTATTGTTTCTTCATCTGTGAATCATGATAACATCATTCTGTCTTTAACATTTGCGCTTTTACGATGATATGGAATTTTTTGGTCTCATAATTTTTGTTTCTTTGAGCTAGATAGACCAACAACACTCGTTACACTTCCTTTTGGTCATGCTCATTTTTTAGGTTTGTTTGCAAATGCACGTGAATCAGGCAATTATCAGAACTAATAGATGGGATGACACCAAATTTTGGTATTTATATTTTGATTTACTTCACTTTCTGTACTATTCGATGGAATAGGAACAGTTTTGACATCTGATTTTTTGCTGACAAGAAATTCTGAATTGAAAATAGGATCAATATTTGATTCTATACCTTCTTCATTGACTTCTGCAAGAGAAGGTAATTGAAATGTTGCTACTCCTATAGTAATAATTATTGTAGGAGAGTCACTTGTGCATGGTTATGGCTCACAGACTTGATCTTGATGGACAACTTCAAAGTCACCTTGTTGCAAAACCAGTTTGTTCATTTTGTATGATATAGCTGCTCCATATAAGGGTTGAATTATTCCATGCCAACATTTGCTAGATGGCTAGTTTGTTTAAATTCCTCCATTGCCTTTCTGATCTATTCCATTAGCTGAAAGTATCTTTTTTCTGTGTGTTTGCAGGACTGAAACATGACTAGAGGAATCAAGTGCAGCATTTGTTCTTTGTGGTAAGTAGGAATAATTATACTGTCTTGTCTGTTTATCAACATCTTCTGGAACAAACATAACTTCTTGGTTGAATTTCTTGATAGCAAAAATATATTGAACTTTTGTTTGGAGCCTTGATACATTGGAAATACCTTGAAAATAATTTATGGGATAAATTTCTTTTTTTTTTTTTTAAAGGGGCAAGACCCCATCGAATGTTCGACTGTGATCATCTTCATTGATGTGCAGGCCTGTCTTTAGCCCACAGCCTTTTATGGGGCTGGATGGCCACATATGGACATTTTCTGGTGAATCATTCGTACACTCAATGGCTTCTTCTTTGTTATTTTATGGTGTTTTAGGGTTGTGGTTTTTTTTTTACCCAGTATTCGCATAGCCTACTTCTGGCTGATCTGTTTCAAACTGTCATCCGCCAATGATACTGTACCATCAATTCTACTAGCAACTGCTTGATCCTTTTCATTTTTCTTTGCATGATGCCTGGATGCAAATTCCAACAACCCTGGCTTACCGATGATCGTATTATATTGTGGATAAAGGCTGCGAAGCATTCCAGTTATGCTTTTTATAATCTCTGCCATAAAATTGATCTCAGTGGAATGGGAGAGTATACCCTTAATAAAAGGCATAAAGTGCTGAATATTGGAAAATGTGAAAATCTTTAGAGCTTGATTATCTAGAATTATCAAGAGGTGGGTTGATAGCCTTAGATGGTGTGATCAAGCTGCGTTTCCATTCTTAAAGTTTGATAAATTGATGTTGAAAAGTCTTCGAAAAGTATTGACATTTTTTTGCCAGAAAAAATGTTAAAATGTTCACCTTTAAAATCCCATGAGTGGTTTGGACTCAATAGCAGATAATGCAACTTTAGAGGAATCTTCCAGTTGTTCTTGAATTTTCCAAAATGTAAAATCAGTGAATAGTTTGTTGTATTTGACCTCTGTTTGTGAACCCGTAGAAAATGTACCCATGAAACCAATAACAAATGATTTTAATGAATCTCTGGTTTTAACAGTCTTTAAATTTTTGAAAAAAAAAAGCTTTCCAAACTATTATTTGTTTTAATCTTTTAGGTTAAACTGCTGTGCTTTCAGACCCTCATCCCGTTCTTGGCAAATTTATGCCATTTAGTATTGAAGTGTGACTTCACTTTTTTGTTTGGGCTCAACTGACAAAATTCTTGATAATTCAGCCTGTATATGATTTCATTCCTGCTATAGGTTAATTCTCGGGTTACTTTAAGAAGCGCGTTTCTCTCTCCAGCAGTAATCCCAAGCTTAAAATCTATCGTAAGTTCACAATGAAATTTTCTCAGGACATGATACAGGCAGATTTGCAGTACAGTTTGAGGCATTGTTTTCTTTGAATATCTTCCGCTTAGTCATATGCTTATCAGTAATGACAAACTGTACATTGTCTATGTCTATGGCAATTTTTCAACATTTTATTCAAATTCAGAATAACTATTAAACATCTTTTTGATATTTACTGAATCCATTGTACACCACCAATGTGCTGATGTGAACTCCCTTTTACTGCTGTATCAACCTGCTTGATCATCATTCACAAAAGTTCATCACAGTTAACTCCAGCTCTCTTCAACAAATTCATTTTGCCACATTTTATGTTGTAAATAACCCTTCTAAGCAATATACTATCTAATTTGCACACAGAAAAAGATCAGGATACTTTTTGGAAATAATGGATGAAAAATATATGAGGGCAATGGTAAACTCGTTTGGCCATGAAATAGTCTGACAAATAAACTGAAGTTGTGGGGGACCCAACAAATAAGCACTTTGTAGAATTTGAATTTGATTTTTTTTTTATCTGCTAATGTCATTGTATGGCACTTTGAGCTCCAGAGAGGTAATTGTGCCTTATTAATGTAGATTTATTGTCATTATTTTTATTTACTGTGGAGGCCTTCCAAAAAGTAAGCAAAAGATGAGTAGGGGAGGTTTTGTTGTAGATTGCAGATTCTAGATCTGGTTGCTCTCTCCTCAATTATAATAGATCTAATAGATTCTAGACCTTTTGTGAATATGAGGAAATTACGGCTGTTATTCCATATGCTCGAGCCCCTTAGTTGTGTCATGTCAAATGTTCATTACTAGATTATGGACCAAATTAAACATATTCCTTATTGCAGCATTATACTAAAATTTGAAAGGACATGAAAAGACATCTGAAAAGACATTTGTGAAAGAACATGAAAAGAACAAACTACAAGATCAAGATCAATCAGCATAAAGTATTTTTTTTCTCCTTCCCATAGTAGCAATATCACAAGTAGGCAATGCCTCAAATTGATTTGACAATTGAATAAGCATTCATGAATTGACAATATCACTTATTTTATGGTCTTTAAATGTCTAATGAATCTCACAGACATCCTGAACTGGATGCCTTTACTCTTTTCTTCTTTTCAATTTTTTTCCCTCTGGTTTCAGAGTCAAGACATGGATGTCTTCGTGGGATGATGTTGCCATGCTTCACTTGATCTTCAATGCCCTTAGACATTGGCGGTGTCGCTGTTCATCAGTCTTGGTACACCATACTGCTAGCTGCACAAAATATTCTTCCAGGTCTTCGTGTGGTGGCTATGACTATTTCATGGATGGAATCCGTGAGTGGAGGTATTGCTTGTGGTCATCAATCTATTTTGATTCTCAGGATGCGATTTGTACTTTTGTAATTGTTGTTGGTCCAGTCGTGGGATACTTCAGTCCGTCTCACGGTGTTGTCTAGATTTTTTCTGCAGAATGGGGTGCTGTTGTTGGGGATAATGTGTCCGCTAGGTCTGAACACTGCCAAGACTATGTTGTTTCATGTCCTTGTTGCCACGCCAACCTTATTTCACAGTTACATTATCATGTTGTTTTTCAAGTGGCGTGGACATGCACTGAGGCTGCTGGTTGGGAAGACAGATTTCTCTGCTGTACGCATGGCTTTCTTTTTGTCTGAGCCGATCACAAGTTCCTTGGGTTCATCTTCAAGCTCTTGCTCAATGAGGTGGAAGAATGTGCTGTAGGTATTCCTATCTCAGTTTCAGTGTATCAGTGTTGAGCCGATGATCAATTGATGTATGCACGATGACGGGCAGACGATTCCTAGATGTTTGAAAAACGTAGGGATGACATATAACTGCCTAAGGTTCATTCTGGCCAATCCATTTGTTTAGAAAGTTTTCGTTGAGAAACTCGTGCATGACCAGAGCCTAGTTAGGGGGCATATGGTCTTGGAATATCACCTTTGGTTGAAGTGTATGCAATTGTGGAACAACATAAAGGGCTAACATGTCCAAATACACAATGTAACAGTAACTTCAGAGAAAATGAATGGTCCTATCACTCTGTCATACACACGCCTTACTATGCCTTACTAAGGGAGCCTGTCAGCCTATGGCGTCCAAAATAACCCTGAAACTAGGTTTCATAGTTGTACTGCAATAAATCTCTTTCCCCTCCCTCCTGCCGCAAGGCCATGGTCAACTGGAAGTGTAGGCTCTATATTCAAGGCAGTGCATTTCTATTGTCCAGACCATCAACATCTATTTTGATAGAGGTGTGTGAAGAAGTTATTTTTTTGTTTGTGTGTCTAGGCCTAGGCTAAGTTTCTATTTCGATAAAGGTGTGAGTGTAACTTAGTTGACGATATTTTTTTTTGGTGTTTCACGGCTTCTTGGTGTGTTCAGATGTGGTGATCTAATCTGGATCTAGAGAGAGAGAGAGATCGCAGTGGCAGAAAAAAAAAAAAGATCGTGATCCAGATGATGATAGTGATAGTGCAGAGAAGCAACACGGAGAAAAGAAGACTTACAGTGATATTCAGACAGGAATATACACCCGAATTGAATTCGGTATCATCATACTTAGTCCTATATGGCCGAAAATATCCTTTTAAAAGTTTTTCCTTCAAAATATTTTGTCCTCACACATATTTGAAATCTCGTTTAAAAAAATTAAATCTTACTAATTTGAGCAGTTCTCACTAAAATATTTTCATGGGTTGGCAACTCTGACTGTCTCTTTCTTTCTCAATAAGGTAGCCTTAGTAACCATGGCATTGTCGGACCATTTTCTTCTTTAATGAGCATCAGCAACTGACGACAATTAATTCTGATGGTCATCTTGTGGTGCAGTCAAAGTTTTGGGTAAGGACCAGATGACTTGTAGGGAAGGAAGAAAGACAAAACAAGATACTTTCAGTGGGATGGCACGGCTCCTCATATCTTTAATGCCATTCTGCAATGGTTAACACTCATTTTGGAGAGAGAATGATTAGCAGCGGAACAAGAAACAACTGGGCTCCAAACAGACCTGATCTGAGCCCTCTTCACTTCAACCTTTGGGCTACCTGAAGGACAGGTTATACAGGCATGCTTTAGAAAGCATTTAGAAGTTGTTGGATTCATCATATTGGAAACCTCAAGAGCAATTATCCCACAGCAAAAGTGAACGTGTTATCGCCAGTTTCAGACACCGTATTGAAACGTGTCCTGCAGGAAATGGGTAGTATCTGGAGCATATCGTATAACTCTGTAAATAATTGTCCTATTTTATTGTAACTGTAGACATTAATCCAGAAGGATGATGCTTAACTGAACCAAAATTTAGACCCATAGGATTATTTATTGCACTGTTGTAGGAATAACACTTTTTTGGGAGGTCAACTGGATTTAACCCTCTTTATCTCTAAGGTTAAGATCTGGAAATTTGATTCTGGGAGTTTATCCTATACCCTAGCCATTCTCGGTACCTATAATAATCGACTTTCATCTATGTTCTATAATTCTAGTGAAGCATGATTGGGGTGTTGGCTATCGCTCACACACCACTGAACCCTGCCGGCCTCCTTAAGTTAAAATATTTGATGGTTTAGGCATAAACCCCGACAATAAGAATATTAAGGGCAGCACCAAATGTGTCTGAAATTCAAACATGAGACTATGACAACAGGAGTTGCAGACTTTTAACTGATGACTTTCATTTGGAAAATCTTGCTACATATTAATTTTATTGGGTCATGAGAATGAAAAATGCATATACTTCAAAAAATCGATTCCCATTGATTAGTTTAAATTGGGATACGTTGTGATCAATATAATGGAAGCAAGACCATAACAGTCAAACCCATAAAAGATATCTCAAAATAGGGTTTCCTATTTCTATGTCGTCAAACTCAACACTCAATCAAAGCCTGAAAAGATCGTCCTTCTGCACTCCGTGTAATATAAGTACATTGTGCTCATTGCTGCGCAAGGAAGAAGAATATCTTTCTCCATTTCTGTTTTATGGACGTTCAAATTACTCACATTTGAATATAAGTATGCCTCATTGTCGCTTTGTAAAATGATCTCAAATCAGCATAAAATTGTTCTCTCTGCCGATTTTGTTGTACTCAGCATTATTCTTGCCAGGTTAATGTTGGGGCTTTTTGCAAACAGATTTGGATTCTGGGAACTGGTTTAATTTAGCAAAAATCAGAGATCCTGTGACATCGTTAAAATTGACGTCATTTGTTATGCTTGAAAGATCCGATCTGAAAATGGGGAAATGCTGCTCCCCGAGAATCATCCAAAGAGATGCCCTATTTCTGTTTTTTTAACTTCACCTTTGATGGGGTGCATGGTGGGTAAACATTAGCTACATTGTGTCACAAACAACGGAGTATGAACAATCTGTGGGCTAGTTTTTTTTTTCCCTCTTTAACAGCAGTATGTGATTCAGGCTTTTGGTTTATTGCTAATTTGTCAATGATAATAAAGGAGGGGGACAAACAACACTTTCTTTTTCCGGTTTAGTTGTTCTTTTTGGTTCACCCGTGTTCAATTTAAACATGTTTCTTTATAGATAAATACAGTCTTGATAACATTCATGCCTAGTTAGATCTCTTGAAAGATTAGCTTATATCCTTGTTTTCTTTTTAAAAACCAAATGTTTTCATCATTTGTTTGTTTTTTTGCTTTGTTTGTTTTGTTTTGTTTTTGAGAATTGATTTATTTTTAAAAATTTAAGTATCAGTTTGTAAAATATTGTGATTGTCCAACTATGTCATTTTTTGCAGATCAATATCCGGGTTTTGAAAATACGGGCGACACTTACCATCTGAACTCAATGATACAGAGTTGGGCTGCTTGTCCTTCTTTGTACAAGTGGTTGAAATCTTCTCTCAATCTGTCGGTTGCAGGCGAAGCACCCATCTTACAAGAACTATTTCCAATGTCTTGATTGAAGGGTAATATTTATCATGGTTATCATTACTTTGTCTTGCAGGGTATTTAAAAGTCAAAAGGTTATTATAAAATTCCAACAGTGTCTGTGGAAAATATGTGTCAAGCAATAATTTCATGTATACCACGAATTTCTGCACTTATATGAAGTCATAAGAAAAGTAGTCCCAAGAATGCTTAGATGGCTGACAGAGAAAAGTGAGAACAAAATCTCATCAGAGTTGTCTTCATCCAAAATTTCACATTAAGATCATGTCGAAAGTTCAAATTTGTTATTTACAAAGATGGTATGACTTTTACCCAACCAGTAGAGGCATTTGAAATGTGTGAATTTTTCAGCCAGGCTTGCATGATTATGGTTCTTTAGGGGTCGAGTTTTGAAACGTCATCATTCTTCTAGTAGTCCCTTTTAGTGTGTCCTCACTTCAGTCATGAAATATTCTTCCATTCGTTAAATAATATCACATAACCAATTGTGAACAAAAATACAGTGTTATTCATTGTCTTTGTAAACTCAAGACTTTTGTTTCATCATTCACTGAGCTGATGTTAGTGGGGAATTGAAGAGAATCAGTTTGTCTCACTGACATTTGTTTTCAGAACTTCAGATGGAATATTTTATGCTGATGGTGAGTGAGATTTGGTGCAGTTACTGAGCGATAATTGAAGAAGAAGAATTTGTTTCTTAAAGATTCTTGAAGAGATAGTTCTGAAGCACCTTTCCCAACACCGAAAAGAGAATAACCTGTGGGAGCATTTCCAGTCGCATATCGTTTGCTTCACAGTACTGAAACAGCTCTTTGTTGTGTTGCAAATGATTTGCTACAAGCTCTTGATAACGGAGCTGTCTTCCTATTCATTTTGTTAGATCTTTCAGCCGTGTTTGACATGATTGTTCATCACATTCTGATACAGAGACTGAAAGTTATTTTTGAGTGTGTTTCAAATCATACATTTCAAGTTTTCATAAATGGTCTTATTCAAAAGAGCATAAACTGTCTTATGCAGAACCACAGGGATCGGTTTTGGGACCAGTACTCTTTATTCATTTGCGTAATTTTTGTTTATACATCACCTCTGTCAAAAGTTAACCTTGGGCTCTCATTTCATTTCTTCTTGGATGACTCATAACTTTTTGAGTGTTGTGAAATGGGCAGAGCATGTGTTGCTGATGTGAAGGCACGGATGGAAACAGACTTAAAATGAATAGAGAAAAATCAGAAGTTTACGGTCCTGTAAATTATCAGCCTATTGACGGATTTCTGCCAAAGTTGACTTTCTCTGCAAATATGAATAATAAGAAAAAAAGCCTTACAAACAAAAAAGCAAACACCATGATAATTTCTCCAATTTAGCCTATGGCCTACTACATTCACTAGTTTCACTAAGCTACTGCCCCTCTTGTTATTATAGGCTAAACGAGTCCATTCATTTTTCTGTAGGCTAGGCCTACCACTTCAGCAAGTCCTTGCTGAAGTAAGATGGAAAGGAGCAGGTTCTATCAAAGTAGGAAACAAAACCCTAATCTATTCAGGAGGAGCTAAACAGGAAAGAGGTGTTGGGATATTATTTGATGAAACAACAGCAAAAAGTCTGAAGAG
>JAOYNN010041011.1:0-12542 GCA_025770095.1 Goniobranchus kuniei | reverse complement strand
GTGTAGCTGGCAATTAGGTTGGTACGCACAAAGCGAAGATGTACCGTGCTCTACTAACACCATCAAAGTGCCTGTGCCGTTTACGATGTTAGAAAAAATTTGTTACGCTTGAATTTTCTTTCCCCCTCGTCCATGACCATGGAAAGTCACGAACTGACCGATTGTGATGTAAAGTTCCATCACACTGTGTCTGATAGGGCCATGTGCACTGGCACAATTAAAATCAATCAGATTTTGTTTCCCTTCTATCCAGTGTTTTAAAAGCCTAATTAAAATTTGTCTTTCTTCCTAATTTATAAAATATTAATCTTTCTCAAGTCACAGCTTTTCAAGTTAAACTTTCTTTTTGTTTTTTGTTTTATTTTGTTTTGTTTTGTTTTTTTGTTTGCTTTGTTTTTTTGTTGTTGTTTTTTTTATTAATTTTAACCTGCGACTTTGATAATTTCACGAATTGAGTTAGATCTGCATGTATATCTGATGAAAATTTGCTCTTTTTTGGCTATTTTGTGTGTGTGTTTGTGGTATTTTGTTTTCTTGTTTGGGTATTTTTGTTGATTGTTTCTTTCTTCTTTTTCTTTTCTTGTTTCCTTTTTTTTTAACGTCGCGAACTACATATATTCTTCAACCATCTCTTTCTCTCCCTCTCTCTCCTTCTATCTATCTCTCCTCTCTCTCTCTCTCTCCTTTCCTCTCTGTCTCCGTATCTCTCTCTTTTCCTCTCTATCTGTCTCTCTCTGTCAGTGTTTCTCCATCTGTGTTTCTCTGTGTGTGTCTGTCTTTCTCTCTCTTTATCTCGCTCTTCCTCCCTCCCCTCTCTCTCGGATTTTATTGCTTTTCGCCCTCTCTCTGCAAGTCTTCAAAAGTGTCTTTTTCTACCTAACCCTTTCCTTTACCATAATTTTATTGGACATCCCTGTGATCATCTGTGTGCAATACTAAAAATAAATCGACTTTTTAAAGTTTTCTTGATTTTTGATGTGCACTTTGAAAAAAGCATGCGATGCGTTTTAAATTTATTGATAACTGAATTTTTTTTTTAAATTGTGAGGTGAATGAAATTGTAAGGTCCACAATTTTCCTGACCACTTTTCATTTTACATAATATAATTCATTATATATAATATATTATGTGGTGATGGACTGTGCTGATGTTTTGTTTTGTTTTACTCTTTTTTTTATTTCATATATTTGCATAATTGTTCGAATTGTTTCCTTCTTCTTTTTTGTGTTTGTACTTTTCTGATTTCATTTTAGTGCGCATGTCATTTTTTTCCTTCTCTGTTTTTGGGTGGGGGAAGGAGCTCCTTAACCTTCTTAGGGCTCAGCTAAAATCCAATGCAGCATTCAGATTGGGGGTTAAAATGGTTTTGTAAAAGATGGATGGCCTAGGGCTCACAAATGACATTCACATGGTCATATATCTCAATAAAACCCCATATAACTATACATTTTTGTAAAGGGTATTGATGTGGGAATACAAGTAAACGAAAACATTTACACATCAGCCATGAAAAATTGGGAAATTACCTCATGAAAATGATGACATTACTTCGTAAAAAGGGACAAAAACATTTTGACAAAGACAAAAATTTTACAAGAAAATATAAAAAGGCAGAATTCAAGCATATCCTTTCGTTGGAATAAAAAGATATCCATATATTGAAGAATGTTTACATCCCATGACTTTTTTTGTCATATTTTTAGGGTGCTGACCCTTTCTTGTCATGTGGAAAGGGCACAAAGCACTCAACACACAGTGACACTCATGTCATAAGAAGATCTTAAACACTCAATAATGAAGAGACAAATAACAATAAGTGACAATAGCAATACATACACATAGATTTTCAGTTCATTAGAACATCAAAACAAACATAATTAAGTTAGAGACAAGTAATTTCAAGCCACACAATCGACCTTTGCCCACTACCACACCCACTCTTAACATAACAGAGAAACTAGGCCAAGTACGATGCCCCCTTGTTGACCCTTGACATCAGTCACTAACTAGCTCGACTAACATTATTCTATATTCATTGTAGACATGGTTTGAAACTAAAAACAAACATCAATGGGGAAAAAAGAAACGGCATTCAACTCTCCATCATCAGTGGTATCACTCTTCTCAGCGGCAAGATGGTAACAAAAAAAAAAAAAAGTTTGCAATAGGCCTATTTGTTTTTGTGTCATTTTGGTATTTAAAAAAACATTTTTTAGGAGTGGTGTTTCTTTTGGTTTCAGTGGGATTTTCTTTTTTGTTGGGGTTTTTTCTGTCTTTTTTGTTTTCTTTGTTTTACTTTTTTAGTTTGCCTGCTTGCTTTCTTTTTTTTGTCTCGTGGAATAGTGGGCAATGACATCTTCATCAATTGTTCAGGCTCGGACATTCAACATAATAATTTTCCTAATTATAGTTCTAAAAAAAATTTTTTTAAAAAGTCACCTTTTACAACTTTTTTGGGGGAAAAAGAACTGCTTTTATTACAATCCATTTGAAACCTGTCATGCTTTTTTCTGTCGTCCCTTCTTCTTCTTCTTTTTTTTATTTTAATTTCTTTAAACATTTTCAAGCATTTCATTTGATGTTATAATTCCTTTATATTTTCTGTTTTGTGTGCTAGTATTGGAATGAAGGATTATTTAATTACTAACATACATTTCATGGTCGTTCGCCTTTCCACCTATTTAGCATGAATGCATTACAGAAAACCTTTTTTAAGTTAAATTTAAATGGTTATGTTCCCTTTTTATTGACTTTGTATAGTTTTGACTGCATTCACTGAAAACTTGCATCTTTCAGACAGTCAAAAAAAAGTGGGTCAAAATGACCCACCGCAATGGACAGAACCAAAACAATGCCAGCCTCTCGGTTACCACCATGGTGCAAGGGATTTAAGGGTGGTCCCAACATGCTGTAAAGGTTACACCATCGGTTGACACTACATATACTTCATGCATGCCATGTAGCGATTTGGAGGTCCGTGTAGGCTCGCCCGCCTGTGTAAATGACTTACACAAATTTCATGTATACAGTCTCTGGCCTCCAATTTGGGTCATGAGAACCCTGCCTTATTTCAATGAAAAATGACCTGAAAGTTATGTTTATTTAAATCTGGAAGAATATCCAATGAGATTGCAAGTTATTTTTAAGTTCATGCCCAAAGGGAAGCTGCCACCATGGGATACATGTGTTTACAATGAAAGTAGGACACAAAGGCCTTGACACATAAATACGCTTTAGATGAAAAGAAGTTTATGAAGTAAAAAAATGTAATTTGGTTTATAAAAAATAAGAGAGTAACACATTGTGGATATGTTAAGTTTTTTTGTTGTTTTTTTTTATTTTCAAATTTATTTCATAAATCAGTCCTGTATAGCATATGGTAGCATCTAGATGATTTGAAATATTGTTCAAAATCATTAGAAGTTGAAATTCCAAAATAAAACACATATACTTACTGTTACAGGATACTCATCTACACACCAGTGAAACGTAACAAATGTATGTGTATTGTTATGAACATAGAATCTTTCTTGTTTATGATGTGTGGAGAGTTCATTCATGCATACACCACTGCCTCTCTATAAAAGAACATTTTATAACATATGGAGATTCAAACCTCTTGTATGTAAAAAAAAAAAAAAAAGTTTAAAAAAGAATCTTAAAAAATTGATATAAAGCAAGAGTTACTTAAAAAATGAAATATATCAGGTAATTTCAAACAAAGAAAATGGAAACCTGTTAACAAGCTTATCATGGAGAGACCAAAAAAAAAAATCCTCATTTGGCTTTACAATTCTAATTCAGGAAGGACAAAAAAAATATAAATCTAGAATTTGAAAACAATTCTTCAATTTGGTCAGTATGCATCAAAGAGATAGATCCATTAGTTTTTTTAATATCTCAGTCATGCATCTCCATGAAATAGACATGCCTTTATGTTTTAAATCTAAATTATACAATCACAAATGAATCAAAGAGATATGTCTATGACTTTTAAAGCTCTATCACAAATCTAAATGAATTGGAGAAAACAGGGATGTAAGTGCAAGATGAAAAAACAATCTGAAGTATTGCCTGGCAAAAATATAACAGAGAATTATAAATAAATCATAATGGCAAATAGATGAAAGATGCTAAGGAAAGTATTTGCTTTAAGGGTGTGAAAATTTTTGAACCCAGAAAAAAATCTGAAGGATTAACATCCTGAAAAAAGGAGTAAAAATTGTCAATCTCAGTTGTGCATCCTCATGGATTAGAGCTACAGTTAGTTCAGGACAAGGTAAAAGCATAAAAATGTATAGACAACAAGTATTGATAAAAGTTTTACCTTAAAATCATCCAACAAAAATTCTATTCAAATGTTCTCAAATTCAACATTTTCCAATTGACAACAATAACAAAAACCACATTTAAACATTTATCATCACTTTGAGTTCACTGGGTAGAGCAAACCATGTGTGGAGGCCAATTTTTTCATGCAAATTTTGCACTTTTTGATGGTAGATTGCTAACGGCCTTTTTCTTTTGTGAATCATACGAGCATTTGTTGTTATTTGTGAATTGAAATACAAAAATAATCTCTGAATGAGTGCAACTTGGCTGCACCTGAAAAGAGGGGAGAAATAAATCATCTTTCTCATTCTCAGGACAATTCAACAGCCTTGCTGTTTCCTTTTCAGATTCAAGCAACTAAAAAAATCAAAAGAACAGATTAATATGACTCATCCAATAAAAACATGTTTTAAAAAGGTCACATTCTAAAGCAGAAAAAAAATCATACCGGCTTATTCTGAAAGGGTGAAACATTGGATTTAGATTCCAGCATTTTGATTAGTCAATTTGTTTTTTTTGGACACCTGCCCACTGAACTCAAAGCCCTGTAAGAGATATAATTATTTTGCAATTCTTCATATACTTAAGATAACATGATGTTGTGGCATGACTCTATAAGTCAAACTTGCTTTAAGTGAACTTTGAAGAACACACAGAGGTTGTGAGAGAATAATCTGAAGAAAATTATAGGCAGCATGAATAGGGAGAAAATTGAACAAATCGTGTTCATGAAATAGAAAAATAAATGTCTAAAGATCTGAAAAAATGACAATTTCTATTTTGCACAGATGTTAATAAAAAAATGCAGCTAATCTTAATCAGAAACAGTTCTAAAATAGAAATGGTGTATTAATTAACATTTTAAGTTTATATCACAATAAAACATAATTTAATTCTTCAATGCAAATCTTATACAATATTAAATTTAATTTTCAAGAATACACTGAGGTGTTCAAACCAAATAAACGATGTATCAACATATGAGAAACTTAAAATGGAAATGAATACTGATACTAAATTATATCTGGCTTCTTCTTTAATGCAAGTGTTATCAAAAATGGATTTGATTTTCGAGAAAACATTTGGGTGTAGAAGGCAAACATATTAAATAGTAAGACAAATGAAAGAAATATTAAAAGTACGAAAATCCACAAACGTATGAGACGATTGCTGTTATCAGTGATTTCCTCACACCTCTGAGCCATCAGCTGCCTTTAAAAACATCACAGGAGATGGCTGTAGAAAGTCTGATCCATTCGGAAGACACTTCAACATATTACTTCTTTTCCTGTTGTTGTAAGAACTGAAATGCAGAGGAGAAATCTTTGCCCCCAAAGCCATGGTTTGTCATGAGACGGTAAATCTGATGAGCAAGAGATCCCATTGGAGTGGGAGATTGCGTGTCTGTAGCAGCATTTTGAGCCAGACCTAGATCCTGTAAAAAGAGAACATTTGTTTTTATCTTGATATTATACGTTGCAATAAGACAAAACTTTTGCTAACACTGAAATGCTTTTATGAAAACTTCATATATAATACACAATACAGGGAAGAAGAAATAATCCAAATAAAAAAAAAAAAACAATTGAAAGTAACATTTGTGTGTGTGTGTGCAGATTGTGGTTCTCTGATAGATTCTGTCAGTTCTGAGAAACATTGAAAGTACACCTTGTATCAGATGAAATTTGACCCAAAACGGACACAAATTAATATGGGCACAAACCCCAATAGTTTTTTAAAAATGTGTCACAACACGAGGCTATCAATAGAAGGCATGATATCTCATTAATAAGTCTTAGCTTCTAGACAGGCCTCCCTTCATCTTGACATTTGACATCTGGCAGAAGCCTTTCTTCATTTCCTAAAAGAAACAAACAAGTATTTACCTTGGTAAGAATAGTGGGGAAACAAACAGGTATTTACCTTAGTGTGAAGAATGGGGAGACAAACAAGCAGTCACTTTAGTATGAAAGTGGGGAGATGTGGAGAGTGGGGAGGCTTAAACGAGTATTCACTAGAGCTGAGCGGGAATCCAGATTAAGATTTGTACAACCAGTTATCTTTTCTAACTTGGATATCCAGTTTATAAGCCTGACCTGTTTTCGACATAGATTTTGACGCTTTCGCGTTTTTCTTCCTCTCTTCACGTGCCTCACATTCACAGCTCGAGTCTCGCGCGTGTGCGCCGACAGACTCATAGGCAGGCCTATGGCCTAATATTAGGCCATAATGTTTAGCATAGGCCTATATAGCGCACTGAGCATGCTGTGACAACGCTCTCACTCTCCACCATGAACAATCCTTATCCAGTCATGGAACCAAACAAATCAGTGAGTTGGTTTCTGATCTAGATATCTAGATCACGTTGGTTGTCCAAATCATGAAACCAAATCAGTGAGTTGGTTTCTGACCGAGATCGTGTTGAACATGCCATGACTTAAAATGCGGGTCAAGATCCAGTTATCCAGTTATTTAAATCTGGTTAACCCGCATATCCAGTTCTTCGGAAACCAGGTTTCTGCCCAGCACTTGTATTCACTTTAGAAAGAGAAATGGGGAGACAACAGGTATTACAAACCTTGGAATGAAGATTGGAGAGACATATAAGTATTCACTTCAGTATGAATAATGGGGAGACAAACAGGTTTTTACCTTGGTATGAAGAATGAGGAGACAAACAAATTATTCCTTAAGTATGAAAGTGGTAAGACTTACATATTTACCTTGGTATGAACAGTGGATGAACAAACGGGTATTTACCTTGGTATGAAGAGTGGGGAGATTTTTAAACAAGTATTAACCTTAGTATGAGAAGACAATCTGGCATTTACCTTGGTATGAAGAGTTGGGAGACATGCAGGTATTTACGTTGGTATGAGGTATAAGGAGACTTAAACAGGTATTTACTTTTGAATAATGGGAAGACAAATAGGTATTTACCTTGGCATGAAAATGTGGAGATTTCAACATATATACTAAGAAGAATGGGGAGACTTAAACATGTATTTACCTTGGTATGATGAGTGGGAAGACAAACAGGGTTCTTAGTATGAAGAATGGGGAGATATAAACAGGTCTTTACCTTGGTCATGAGAGCAGTTCCAAAACCACCCTGGTAACTATTACTGGAAGGGACACCTTCAATGACACCTGGCACAGGATTATAGGTATCTGATGACCAGCATCGTCCAGAACTTGTGTTAAGAATGGAGGCCAGAAGTTTTGCATCTAAGCCAAGCCTATGTTTGAGACAGCACCAAAAAAAAAAAAAACCTTTATGGTTTCATACTCATACATATATATCAATATAAATGAAAAAGAGTAAAGTATTATCAGCAGAAGATTGCTGTCATGAGTACTAGAGTTGATACATTAAAATTTCCACCCACACCCAAGGTGACCAAAATTCCTGATGACCTTAATAGACAACTAGATGATAAAATGTAATAAGTTCAAAAAAGGTAGAATATGAAAGAAAGATTTTTCTTTTTCAGTAATGACCGGCTGACTGTCCTCCGGCTAATTGTCCATGCCGCCTAAATGTCCTTTTTGTTGGAGAAGCATTTTTCCAATCAAAATTATACTTCCACATGACCAGTTCCGGCATGTGTTTTTGCTTAATTGGCCGTTTTTATTTAGCAACAATCCAATGGACATCAATGGTTTTCAATCTTCAATTGCTGACATGAGTCCAAATGTTGGCATGACCGGGTCATCGTGCAATTGGCTATAATAAAGTAATCAATGAGAATCTAATGTGTTCATTGGTACATGTAGTACATTGTACATTGCAGCCAATGCTTCAATCACCAACCCAACCTCTTCATTCACTCCCCTGTCACCCAGTGAATGGTCAACCATGTGAGCTAAATTTCTCACCCAAATCGTCTGGTCATTAAAATCAGTGCCCGCCCCCTTTCCTCCATGCTTCATGAACTGGATTGATCAGTTGAATCCTATGTATTATGGAGCGAATGGATGTTTTCAAAGAAGTGTTTGTGCTTGAGTGCTTTGACGATCCATTTGAAATTATTGAATATTTGGCAGATAAATGTGTGCAATGTGTAGATACAGTGTAATCATTACCAGTATATTTTCATAATATGGGCCTACATCAAATTCACTGCACTATGCTTAGACTGTGACGTGAAAATGTACATATATGTGTTGATACATTGGTTTTGTATTCATTTAGTCATGTGTCACATGACATTCAAGGTTAAGGTTGTTCTCAATAAAGATGGCTGATGAGCCCCCATCGTATGAATCCTCGTCTCCGATTAACTTTTATTCTTCATGCTAAGTTGTCCATTCCATATACACATGCATATATAGCACTATCAACATAGTGGCAGCATAAGTGGCCTTCTGTAATATTAACTGGACTTTATCCATCTCTTTAAACTGAGAATCTAGATCTATATAGTTTGTAAGTCTATAGTCTGGATCTAGAATTAGGCTTAACATTGGGCTTAAGTACTAATGTTGGGCTAAGCATTTAAAAGGAGATCCACACAACTAACAATTACGTAATCACTCTACACTCCGCAAGGCAAGGGGTTCACTGACCATTAACCTGTACAGAAGCACCACATAGCACTCTTGACATGACTACTTCAAGATTGCCCATACCTCAAGAATTAAACCTCACAGGCAACGTCGCGCAAAAGTGGCGTAGATTTTAACGAGACAAGGAAAATCATATGATTGCCACCAAGCTCAATGAGGAGAACGAAGACGTCGAAAAGGCAATATTACTGACTGTCTGATCTGAGGCTATGAATGCTTATGATGGTTTTGATCTTGAAAATAGCCCTTCATACACTGATGTAATATCCTGTTTTGATCAATTCTGCATTGGCCAAACAAACAAGTCATATAAAAGATATGTTTTCAATTCACGGAATCAAAAGCCTGGTGAAACATTTGATGAATTTTTATCTGCCCTAAGACAACTGATAAAAACCTGCAACCACACACCTATTGAGGACAGCATTCTCAGAGACAGAATTATAATGGGAATACAGGAAGAGAACACAAAGAAGAAACTTTTACAAACAGCGGACCTCACAGTACAAAAAGCAATAGACATCTGTCCGTCTCATGAGATTACAACAAAATAGTTGGAAACGATTCATCACCATGGACCAAGAGACCCTGATGAAGTTCAAAATGTCAAAATAAACCGAGGAATGATAACCAGATAGAGGAAAAGAATAATCTCTTGTAGATATTGTGGACGACAGCATGAGCAAGTAAAAACGCAATGTACACGACGCAAGAAAATGAATCATTTTCAGACAAAATGTAGGTCAAGGGTCACCCGTCAGATCACACATGTAAAAAGACCATGAAGATTCTGGTGAAGTTGAAAGTGATGAAGAATACATAACTCATCAGGTAAAGAACGAGAATTGGACAAGCACATCAAAATCAGCTACAGCAGTTATGACAATCAATAAATGGAAAGCCAGATTTCAAATCGATACAGGTGCAACTGTTAAGACAACATCTCAAAGATGTGTGAATAAAAATCAAATTAAGCCAACTTCTAGAAACCTAACAATGTGGAACAAAACAGAAGTTAAACCGATTGGTGAAGCTTTCATTGATATGAAAAACATAAAAAACTGAGAAAAGCACCGAGTGAAATTTGTGGTTGTGGATGACAATCATGATTTTGTGTGCCGGCTTGGACTTGACGCTGTGAAACTTTTCAGGCTCATTAAAATCCAGGAACATAATTTCATTAATGCAGTGAAGGATGACACATATCTCGGTGACCATGGCACTGCTCATTTGAAAGTAGACCTACTGATAAAACCAAGAATCCTGCCAGCAAGAAAATTACCCCTAGCCCTGAAACAAAGAGGCAAACAAAAGCTTGAATCACTAGTCAAAAGAGGAATTTAAAAATCCATCGATGAACTGACCGATCGGATTAACCAAATGGCAGTAGATGAAAAGAAGAATGGAGACATTCGGATTTGTAAAGATCCACAAAAATTCAATAAAACACTTATGCGAGAACACCATACATTACCAACAATGAATGATATACTGCCAGAACTGCATACTGCCATAATTTTCAGTAAACTTGATATTCAAGAAGCATATTGGCATGTTATGTTAGATGCTGAGTCATCAAAATTAACAGCAATGATCACACCGTTTATTAGATTTACATGAATGAGACTTCCATTCTGGCTAAAAGTATCAAGTGAAATCTTTCAGAAAAGAATCCAGCAAGCTCTTATCGACCTACCAGGTTGTCAGAATGTGGCAGATATACTCATATATGGGTGTGGAGAAAATAAGGAAGAAGCTTACAAAGATCATGAAGAAAACTTGAAAGAACTATGCAAAAGATGTGAAGAACAGAACATCAAATTAAATGAAGAGAAATCGGAGCTCAGGGTAAAGGAGAAAACATTTTTAGGACACAAACTGACAAAAGAAGGCATCAAACCAGATAAAAACAAGGTTAAAGCAATTACTGAAATGCAGGCACCCACTGATGTCACTGGTGTAAGACGATTTTGTGAATTGGTGCAATATGTTGCAAGATTTGTTCCCAACCTTCACAATCTGATGAAATCATTGAGACAGTTAACCAAGAGGGATGCACATTTCGATTGGTTACTTGAATGCCAGACAGCATTCATCAAAACAAAAGAGGCAGTTGCACAATCTGCTCTTTTGCGATTCTATAACCCCTCAAAACCTTTATTCATTAAAGTAGACAGTAGTCAATCAGGTATTGGAGCAGTAATGATGCAAGACGGAAAACCTATAGAATATGTCTCTAAAGCTCTAACTGACACTCAGTAATGTTGGGCCCAGATTGAAAAGGAATTGCTTTCAGTGGTAGTTGGATTAGAAAGTTTTAATCAGTACACATATGGCACTCATACAATTGTTGAAAATGATCATAATCCGTTACAAAATATTCTTGCAGGACCATTAAGCCAGGCCCCAAAAAGACTTCAAAATCTCATGATGAGGCTCAACAGGTATGATTTCGAATTCAGAATCTCAAAGGGAAGAAGCTAGTCATTGCAGATGCATTGAGCAGAGCATGCCATGACACATCAGATATTACCATGACATAGAAGACCATGTTGTCAACTGTTTGAACATCAAAGACAGCCTCCTAGAACATACCAAGACAGAAACTGACAAGGATTTTGCAATGCAAGAGATGAAGACATTTGTTCTCAATGGATGGCCTGACAAAGAAGCTATTATGGAAGAATTGCAACCATTTTAGCAAATGAAAGACTGCATTGTACACGATAATGGACATTTTCTTATGGGAGAACGAATAATTATTCCCGAACATTTGAGACTAGAGATCAAAAACAAACTGCATGGTGCACATATGGGGTATGATTCCATGATAAGAAGAGCCAGAAATACTGTTTTTTGGCCAAGGATCAATCATGATATCAAAGATACTGTACAGAATTGTGACTCATGTCAAAGTATGAAGCCAAGACATCAGAAAGAAAAAATTCCAGAGAAAGTCAGTGTTGATTTCTATCAAATAGCTGGAAAACAACATCTTATCTTGGTGGATTATTTTTCTGACTTT
Source organism: Goniobranchus kuniei (assembly GCA_025770095.1). Lineage (NCBI taxonomy): Eukaryota > Metazoa > Mollusca > Gastropoda > Nudibranchia > Chromodorididae > Goniobranchus > Goniobranchus kuniei. The sequence continues at coordinate 615 of JAOYNN010041011.1, read as the reverse complement.
ACTGAAGTTGAACCCATGAAGAAGACAGCATTATATCATACCATAGCACAATTGAAAATGCTGTTTGCGAGATTTGGTATCCCAAAGATACTTATGTCTGACAGTGGTCCAGAGTTTACATCTGAAGAATTCAAAGCTTTCGCGAAAGAATGGAACATTGAACTTAAAAGCTCATCTCCACACCTATCGAATGGAAAAGTTGAAGCAGCAGTTAAGTCAATAAAGTGCATCATCAAGAAGACGGACCACTCACAGAAAGATATTTATGCAGCCTTATTGGCATTCAGGAAAACTCTGAAACAAGACACAAACCTGAGTTCTTCACAGAGGATGTTTGGACAACACACACGGACTCTGCTACCAACACACAAACTGACAAATGAGTGTACCTATTGTAAAGACAAAGAGACACTAAAGAAGAGAACACAGAGAAAACATCAAATCAAGAAGCATCACTACAAATCTGCTAGAAACTTACCAAACCTTGCACTTGGACAATCAGTTTACTTTTGTCCATTCAATGGAAAACAAGCTTGGAAAAGAGGAAAAGTATCTGAAATACACCGGAATGGTCGCTCTTATAAGATCACATGTCAAGACAAAGTATATGTACGC
>JAOYNN010040901.1:0-12545 GCA_025770095.1 Goniobranchus kuniei | reverse complement strand
CCCCCCCCCCCCCCCCCCCCCCCCCCCCCCCCCCCCCCCCCCCCGACAGTAGGTGGTCTGAATTTGGCCAGTCAGCTGTGTGCAACACTGTTTTTGACTAGCTAGGCTAAGTGGTGAGTGAGAGACACCTAAGCCTTGACGAGATTGTAGACTAATAGTAATAGCATCTAGATTTCCAGTAAACTCTGTTTAATGTAATGTGAATGAGGGAAGTGGGTGAAGCAAGGGGGTGATTTTAGAATAGGTGCATTTACCATTGTGACAAATAAGTGGAAGTGTGTACATGATAGACAGCGTGTTTGTGTGTCTGTGAGGGCTTTTTGTTTGTTTGTTTTTTTACGAGGTTAGATCTAGGCCTAGAGATTGAGTGTGGCGGGACGTGCTAAAAGAAAAAAGATGGAGTGACATGAACACTGTGCATACAGACCCAGACCCAGACCCTTTGCATTCCTGTAGCGGGAGCATGCCTATAGTGAGATTTTTCATCTGGAACGATAAGTTCTGTTATAGTCATGTTCTACTGTATAGGCAACATTTCACAACAGTCATAAGAAATATCTTTAAGTAAAAACTATAAAGTGTGCTATTGCTATACAACAATCCCAGCAGATATTATTTGGGAAAAAGAAAAAAGAAGGAAAATGTGGATCACATTTTTTTTTATTTGGACACAGGATAATTTTTTTTTTTTTCAAATTGAGCCAAAGGTCACAATGTTAGATTATCACATTATTATGCTTAGTAAATGCACCCCTCAGTGTTTGGAAGGAGTGAAAGCCAAGTTATTACATAAAAACACACTCAAAGGCCTCCAAACTTCATGTCCAACCCCTGAAAACTAAATTGATAATCTGTCCATTGAACAAAATGAGAATTAATTTACCCTAATCAAGGCTGGGCTTGTAATAATGCCATGTCCACTCTTCTGAATTGATTTTTATTTCTATGTTGAATTTTACCACAATTTGATTTCATTTGACTTACGACAATGGAATTTAAGGGTACACCCCTTCACTTCACTGCTTGCTCTTCTCATACTGTAATGCAACATAGACTAGTCTTATCTCAAAACCCAAACAGGAATTAATTTCTTTCAATAATACACACAACTGAACAGATGTTACCCAATAATAACAAACAAAAGTGATGTGATGTAGCACATAGGACTTCATAAAGCAACTACAGTGGAGTCCACTGATAACGACAACGGTAATAATGAAAACTCAGAAATAATGAGACATTTTTCAATCCCCATTTTTTATCCTTAGATTAAATGATCGGATTTAACAAGAGCTTGTAGATGACCATCCTGGTAATAACAAGATATTTTCTTTCCTTCCTGGTCCTGATACTCATCCACCCCCACCTTGATGTCCATTTACCGCGGGTGGGGGACATCTGGTGTAGGCTGGTAACAAAGAAAACAATGAAGAAAGGAACCTTCTCCACCCTTTCCCCCTTTCATGTTCATCTGACTCGAGTGTGTTCTGCGCCATTGGCGTTCTCATGCGGGCGTAGTAATAGGCCTATGATGATGATTATTACAAGATCAGATTATTTTCCTTCATTTCTCCTTGTAAATTCGTCATTTGGGAATAATGAGAACTCGGCAATTGCGAGAACATGTGCCTGGTCTGCCTGGTCTGCCTGTTCTCGCTATAACAGAGTTTCACTGTACCTCCCAGACCACCTAAGCTGTGTAACTTGTCACTTGTTATTGTAGCTTACATAATGTAATGTGGAGGACCATCACTTTGTCAAAAAATGTTTTGTGGTTTTAAAACAATAATGTACACATTTATACACTACTTAATGACTCCATCAACAAGTTTGACTTCAAAAATAATATTCTTATTGCTATACAGTGGCCTTTATCATTACGCTACTGAACTGCAAAGAAAAGTACTGTCGCTTATAAATCCTTATATAAAAAAAAAAATTAGACCCCGGGAGACTGATTGTTTGCCAAAAATCCCAGATCTAAAAAGCAAAGTAAACATTTCAAAACTAATTTACATTAAAGAATGTTTAGTAGAAAACGTTATGCCTTTTTGTTTGACATCTATATAGCCTGCATTACAGTGAACTTATCTTTTTAATAGTTTTACTTTTCTCACCTTTTCACCAAAGGCTTTCCCCTTAAAAGTCTTGGTGTTCATTAGCCAAGTTGCACATCTTGAACTTGAACTAAAGTGCAACATAGTGTCCCTCAAAACAAATGAAAATTACTATGAGTCAACCCTTTCAAAAAGCCCCTAACTCTACATCTAGGTTTTGCTTTGTTTTGGATTGTTTGTTTCAGTCTGCGTGTTTTTTATTTGTTTGTTTGTTTTCATCACATAGACTACGCTTATTACTTATTAAATTGGGGTCTCCATTAAGTAAACGTTGATAGGCTACATTAGACCTAATGATGAGTCATTGTTTCATTTTCTTAAACACGTGATATCAAGGGCATTTTACTAGTAGCATTAAAAAGAACAAAACATGAAGTTGACAATCACTTAGACCAAAGTCAAACTGGATTTAGATATTTAGAGAGGGAAGAAGTACCTCGGATGTTGTGTGGGCTCACTGCTGGCTCATCAGCAAGGTGTATACAGAAGACCTTGAAATTTTTGTCACAGGAATTTACAATTAATGTCAAGTGCCTTTGACACTCTCAATAGGCATCTTTTCCTCGAAATATTTACAAGGGATAATAGATGAAGACGAATTACGTCTAATAAGCTACTTTCTGAGTAACACAAACTTGAGCATAAGAATAAGATTGAGAAACACATCACAAACAAAATTTAAATACTTTCATTTCAAACATTGGAACACCATAGGGAGACAACCTAAGCCCTGTTTTGTGATATACCTGGAGAATGCTCTAAGTAAGAAAGATCAGTCAATCTGAGCCTACTATACCCATGGAAGGACTCAGAAACAACCCAAGAAAGAGCAACTCATACAGTGCAACCACTGGATAACGACAACCCCCAGAAAACGACATTGACCTATGGTCCCAATTTTTTGCTTTGTATTGGTAGTTATAAAACCCCCCAAATAGCGACATGTTTTAGTAAAACCCCTGTTTAGTGACATCGATATAGCGATAATCGGCAGTTGGCTCTGAAGCTTGATTTAAAAAAAAAAAATCTAACCAAATAGGCAACTTCGTTTCTGATCAGCATCATTTCGTACTCTTAGCAAAACAAAAAAATTCTTTTCCGACCAGTGAGGTTTCATACTCGAGCCTACTCATAAACAACAAGATCGCTTTGTTCCCGTCCAATAAGAACACGTATTTACCTATCAATGATATCACCTCATTGCTGTTTCCATCAGGTACTTAAGAAACAGCGCTATCGACAGTGTCATTATCAATCCCCAATCACTGAAAACGCCGCTGACAAATCAAGAACCAAACTGTCTACCCCAATCCATAACTGCACTTGTGCCGGTCCCAAGCCCGGTTACACTACAGAGGGAAAATAGCATTCGAGCCCTGTATACGATCAGAACAATGACAGTACACATTGGAGAGTGAAAGCATAACTAGGAAACGCTTTGTCAACAAGAAAAATTCACATTCTAAGGTGGTCGGGACGTATGGTATCATGGGCACTGGTCCACACATAGCATCGTTATATTCATGGAAGTCTCACCACGGCCCCTTTATCTGCCATCTTGAAAACTCCGGAATAACAACACCCCTAGATAACGACATAATTTTCCGGTCCTGGGCGATGTCATTGTCCAGGGGTTGCACTGTATATTGTCCCATTCTCAAGAGTAAACATTTACCTTAACTCTTTCCTATCAAGTACTGTTCGATAGTGGAATTCCCTACCCGAGAACATAAGAAACATAGAGAACACAGATAAATTCGACCAACAACTAATGAATATAACCTTGAGATCAGAATAGACCTGTCCTTCCATCACACATACACAGTCATGTTTATCTTTATCCTCATGAAGTTGTGACAAAATGGATTGGATTGGAATGGATCATCGACGATTTCAAGGATGTAAATAACATCCAAAATTATCTTGCAGATGTATATCTCTTGGTAAATATTGACAAAACAGAGTATACAACAATTCAACAAAATGAAATCGAGCACAGGAGGAAATCAAAGAAAGTGGGCTCCCTGCTTGGGGATAATGAAGATATCAGTCAAAGAAAACAACTTTCCAGTGCTGCTATTCACAAATTAACAGCCATTTGGATAAGGAATGACAAAAACTAAATATAAGGCTCAATTTGTATTGGCACTTGTGAAATCCATCCTATTATACAAGTGGAATCTGGGCCTTCACAAAGCAAGGGGAAGACAGATTGAACACTTCCACCTCAAACAACTCAGGAGCATTCTGGACATCAAATACCCCACCATAATTACAAATATGTCTCTTTACCGAACTTTATGCCAAAACAGAAGTTCCAATCTCTGTCACTATCCTCGAAGTTAGATGGAGGCTATTCGGCATATTTTGAGACAAAACGTTGAAACACCAGCAACTAATAAAGCAATGATAAGATAATTCAAGCCAGAACCTAGAAAACATAAGGGAAGACCTAAAACATCAATCGTATCCACACTCCGACAAGACCTTAAAAAGTTGTCCGAAACCAAACGTTCTTGTAAATTGAATAGCCTCTCAGACCTCGAACATAAAATTTTGCAAAGTTGCTCAAAGCAGGAAACATCAGAAACACTTAACCTCGACCTTGTACTGTACAGATCATCCAAAGCGGAAGCATCAGACCACACTTCAGCGACAGGGATTTAAGTCAAGTAAGTCAAGTACAGTGGTTTTTGGGAGCATGTTCACTCAAAACTCTAAAACATTGACTTATGCGATTGTGGAATGATGCTGAGGACTTATATTCATGAACAACCTAACCACTTATATACATGAACAATCTAACAAGAAAGACACACACCAATGAAGCAACATTATAAAAATATATACGCTGGGGAAGGACAATGATGTCAGCTACCACTACTACCAACTCTGAAGGTGCTGATAGGTTACATAAGGTAATCTTCTTGAATGACTGTAATTGTATTCAGGATACAAGAAAGATTAACTTTTAGTTGTCAATCTCAGAGTTATCATCAATATCAATAAACGGGGACCTTAACTAGGCCGCATATAACTTGCAATCACAATGGCTAAATGTTTTTGTTCAGTCCTATCCAATCTTAAACTTTTAATAGATAAAAGATAATTGAAAACCACATTAATTTCCATGAAAACCTGTAGGTCTAGATCTTAACGAGCTTCTGACGATTATTTCATGGACAGCTTAGATAATACACAATATATTTTCATACATCTGAAATTATATAGGCTACAGGTTAGGAGTTTTGATGACTTCAAAGACTTGTTTCAACTCTCTTCCAATCAGAAGGTCCAAATGTATTTCTGTGTTCATGTATGTTGTGAAAGTTTTTACAGTGAACATTTACATGTAGAGCTCAAGAAAGCGATCAGGACTAGCTTTTTAACACTGACACACTTCCATTTTTAGATTTAAACACTTGGAGAAGTTTTGCAGTAGGCCTACATGTAATTTAGAGCAAGTCATGAATACAAACAGGAAACTCCTATTACTTAAAAGACAGCACTCTTAATTTATGCATGTCATGCAAAATATAAAAAGGAAATGGGTGAAATTGTTTGCAATAAATAAAGACAATGGAAATTAGGTCAATAGAAAAGTATTCAATGTAGCATACTTCTATTTAGTGCATTCCCTGGTTCACTTTTTTAAAGTCAACTGAGTACTTAACTGAATACTGTGGTAATAGAGACTTGAAAGAAACGATAGAAAATGTTCAGGACTTCGGAAAAATGTGAAGAGGAAATTTCACAATGACATTGTGAGAACTTTAAATCAGCTGTATTATGATTATGAGTCGCTTATAAGAATCAGTACCATAATACTTATACGACTCAGCAATTATGTCATCTATAAAACGATGATAAGTAAATATCAAGTATTAAAAGATTATTTCTTTTAAGGAAAAGATACATCATTTACAGGGTATTTCGATGAAGCTAGAATGGAACCAACAATCAATGAAGAAACTGTACAAATTTAAGACAGATAAAACTCTAATCAAACTTTTTTATCAAACGTGCATGAAGAGCATTCTGACTTTCTGCTTAACAGCTTGGGGAAGCAATACAAGAGCCACAAAAAAGAAAAAAAATTGATAGAATCCTAAATTTTGCGGGTAAATTGATGAATTTTGAAATTTGGGACGCTTTTGAAAATGTATATATTAAACAGTGTAACACAAAAATAAAAAATGTACTTAACGATAGCTCCCATCCCCTGTTCCCACAAATTAAAGTAAGCCAAAGAAGTGGGCGTCAGATTCATTTCAAGTCTTGAACTGAGAGATATTCTAGGTCTTTTTTACCATCAGCCGTAAGAGTTTTTAACAAATAACATGCATTTTTAATATTACTATACCATGTAGATTTAATTCTAACTTGACTTTTTCCCCCATTTGTGCGCATGTATACTATCATAATCATTCTATCCTTCTATGATATTATCAAACAATAATTTGTTTTACTACCACACAATTTTTACTGCTGTATGATTTACAACTGTATTTCTAATACACACATGTATTTTTTATCCTTCAAGAGCCTGTGATGTACAATGATAATTTCCATTTTTAATGGATTAATAAAGTTCTTTGAATGGAATTGAATTGATGAGAATGCCCTTATCAAGGCAGTCCAAATTGCTTTCCCAGAAAGCCATCAGGCTTTGTGCAGCCGTCACCTAAAGCTGAACACAATATGTCATCTGTGGGACAAAGCTGGATTGAGCACCAGGAACAGGTAACACCTGGTTGATGCCACTTTTGGCCCAGAAGGACTAATTGAATCAAGGGATGAATTGGAGTAAAAACAACCCTTTCTGCAAGAACAATGGCCAGCAAATGACATGAGGTATTTCACCCAGATCACAGACCAGATCCTCCATCATGTCAGCGAGATAAAATGGAAAGGCTATTTCCAGAAAACCGATGAACAGTAATGCTGAAGCAACAAACCATGTACTGAAGCAAATCATATCACGGAGGCCACAATCACTGCTGTCTTTGTGGAGAAACTTCAGACTTGTGAGAATGCACTACATAGACCTGGAACAGGCTTTTGTGGAGAATTCAGGCTGGCATAAAAACTGCTTGACCAAGCTAGGCCCAACAAGGAAGGCACAGTGACCTCAGCCAATGGTCTAACAATAGTAAATGCAACCCCATCACATGAAAAGAAACCAGGTAAATGACAGACAAAAAGAGCCACAAAGACCAACACATCTTCAAAACATTAAGATTAACAAATAAACTTTTGATCATTAAAACCTTTCAATTCATATCATGGAGGTTATCTTTACCTAATGTTTGATGATACAATTTCAAATGTTTTTTGCTTTGTTTGCATGACTCTTAATGTATACACAAATTTAATGAATACATTTTTTTTTGGCTGGGCTTTTCTCTCAGCAAACAAACCAACTTTTCCATCAACACATGACTGACACACATTTGGCCAAAAAATACCCAGGGAGTGGGCCCCCGATTGGGCTTGATTGGGTGTTTTTACCTATCTGCTAATTATGTGCAAAATGGTACGTTTGATGTAGAATACAAATATGAACTTAAAAATGCAATTCATTTCATGATGTTGCGGCCATTATTTTTTAAGCTGTTGCAAATTATGTGAAGGTTGATCAAAAGGTTAAAAAACAAATCATTGGGCAGAGATGAATTAGTATTTGGTGTAAAGCAGTGAAAAATTAAATGTCCCCTGATCAAATCCGGTCCACCTTTAAATCCTGATTTTCCAGATCTGGGTTCAGCAGTCGATAGCCAAAACAAGCCTATTTCTACATTAAATTGAATTAAAATAAAAATTTACACTCTTTAGTTAGGCGTATTCCAACTTAATATGAAATCTAGTGGAAGTTCAAAAGACTTTATCTTTCATGTCTCAACCAATCAAGATCTAAATCTAGGTCTAATAGCCACCACTGACGTAAGTTTTTGGCAAAGGTTTTACTTGGGAATAGAGAGCAGTAATTTTATGTTGGCTTAGATTTTTACCCCTCCACGCAAGAGTGCTGACCCTGGATATTTTTTACACCAAACATCACTACCATCTTAAACAGGAAAATCAAAGCATACAAACACTTTTTTATTAACAGAATGAGGATATAAGTAAACGAACAAGACATGCAGATCGAGAGACAATAAAGCATGCGGTAGGCCATGATCTAGTGAACAGAAACTGACACTTGAATCAGTGTATAGTGGCAGACTTTATTTAGTACATATGTACACTTGGTCGATTTCTTTAATTAAATAAAACAACACTTTTGGCTATTGTTTGGTATCAAATGAATAGTAAATTTGATGTAGAATATAAATATGAACTTAAAAATGCAATTTATTTAATTTTTGAAGCTTTTTTTTACGGTGCCACTCCCCCTTGACTCAGACTCTGGGTGGAAATATTAGGAGCGGTGAATATTTTCTTCCTCAGTCCACGATGGTGGCCTGGCCCTAGGATATTCCCCATACATGCACAGGTTTACAGGAGTTTTCATTAAAAGAGCATAAACCCTTGGCATATACATACATGAGTGGAGGCTCTAAGATTAAGCTGTAATCTTGTACAACGAATTCAACTATGAAACAGTTTTATGTGATTATTGTCAGCAAGACTACCACAGTTTTTATCCCATCAGATAAAATTCTTATCGAGACTCTTTTTAAGGAGTAAGGTTGTGAGGGGTTCCTGAATTGTTGAAGAATTTACAAATAAAAACTGGTCTAAGAGAAGTGTGAACTTCTTGATTTGTAAAATCACTGACACTGGAAGTTTGTGTAGAAAGAAAGGAAGCAGATGTCAAAGGTCTGTGGAACTGATGATAACATTCATCAAGTTGAAGAACTCATATGTACTCAAGAAGAAAATACTGGCTCTTATCAATTGGCACAAAATGTTGCTAGAACTCTAGGTTGTAGTAAAAGTTCAGTGGGAAGAATTGTGATTAAAGAATTAAGCTTAGGAGAATAAGTTACATCAAGAAAAGACATCAATGTAAGAGTAAAGCGAAAAACGTGGCACAGGTCACTTTTATAAAAATTTTAAACCACTGTGTGTTGTGTATGGTAAGTCCTCCATTTCTCCAGAGTTCCTATATCATCAAAACCATGGTCCTTGCTGGCGCAGCAAGGAACAAAAGGAATGAAATTCACTTCATAGACATCAGAGTCAATACTGATGAGTATATTGTTTGTTGAGAGAATGGAGCAACAGATGGCTCAATGGTTAAGGCATTGTCTTGGAATCGGAAGGTCCCTGGTTCGATTCCCGCCAGCGACTACTTCCGTTTTTTTCCTTAATTTCCCTAATTACTTCACTCGACTCAGGAGTTAAATGAGTACCTAGCAATAGTATTGTTACGCAAAATGTGCTACACTTTACTGTATACTCCTCAGGGGGTATACCTGCTAGGGAATAAAGCATTGTAAAGGGCTTTGAGATTGTTTGTAGAATGAAAACGCTATACAAATGCAGTCTTTATGTTTTTATATTTTAGTTACACAACTCAAGATCATATTCAATCACTGTGACACTTATCAGTAAAAATAAATGGCCGCTACAATGGATTATTTAGTGTGGAATGAGTTTAAGGAAAGAGTCTATGCAGATCAGCAGCAACCGTTCACTAAGAGGTTGCTCAGAGAAAGAACAATGCATGTTTGGTGCAAATTTCTTTAGATGAAATCAGAAAAGCCGTACCAGCCTGGAGAAAAAGATTGAGATGGGTGGTGCAAGAAGAAGGCGCTCCATTAACCACTTAAGCTTAACTGAATGTGAATACATTTTCGACAAACTTGTCTTCTTGCATTTTAGCTAACCCCAGCCTTTGCTTTATAACTTGCGTTTCAAATTAATTATGTTATTTAAATTTCATATGCTTACATATTAACATTCTGCATTTTTGGCATTATAAAAAGCTCCAAACTTGGGCCATTTTTTTTTTTTGCGACACCCAATATAATGTGTTCATATATAAATACAGAGCTTATAAATGCCATCTCCTTAGTTTTGATAATGAGCCTTTCAGAATAACCCAAGGCGCATGCAGTATTTGATGAAACATTTGTATATGCAAACCTATATGTTTAAATTATGGAATAAAAGACAACCCTTGTAGTGATACAAAGAAATAAGCAAGCATTGTATTTTACACAACGGGTACGACATGACACTCTGGAATGGCAAAGTCTGAAATCAGTCATCAGTCTGGCAAAGAGCAGCACAACCTCGTTTGATCCAGTGTTCGACTGTTTTTGCTCCTGTAGGGAGATAAATTGCTAAGACGAAGTTTGTAGAGTGTCCAGTAGTTGACAAAACACCCTTACGTTCTGATGTTTTATATACAGGACAAACATATCGCTGATTTCCATGATCTATGTCTGTCTTCAGAATGGGTTGCAACCAAATGATAGGCATGGCTTCAAACAGACTGCGTGGTCGTTGTTCTTCTAGATGTCCACTGTAAGATATTTTAAAATAATATTTTCTGAAAACTGAAAATGTATAGCCTATGTATTTTATTAAAACAATGGGTTTAAACGGTCCGAACATCAAAATTTTGAAATTTCATGACATGTTCATAATTTTTTTCTATAACAGAATTTATTGAAGAAAGCAAAAGAAAGTAGCACTTCAATTCCATTACTTCAGACGTGATTCCTTGAAAGAAAATTATTATATTATGAGGATTCTCATGGTCCTTGTTATTTATTAGAATAAGAAATACACCTAACAGTACTAACACTACACTAGCACATAAGTAGGCCTACTTCAAGTTTTAGTGAACAAGCGGTTCCATTGCAGCCGTTGGCTGCCAATCTCAAATGTTATTACTATTCTTTCACATTCTCAACCACCGGACTTACCTAATAATTGTATAATTGTTACTGCATTTGCTGCACGTGGAGTGAACACGCCTCCCAACAAAAGAAAGAAGCGGAAAAAAGCCCCGCGCCGCAATGGCGAGTATCTGAGTTTTCTTCTATGTGGCCTTAATAATACGGAAAATATTGTTTTCTGAAGTTGTCTTTATCTTAATTAAAATACAATTTCCCACCGACATTCCTCAGAGTGAGAGCTTTGATTCGATACCTTATTTGCAAAGATTGGTTGGCTATGAGCGGAGGAGTTCGGTAACACACAGACAGACAGATATAAGGAAAATTTATACATGATGTTATAACATGCACATGTACATACATACATGTAGTTCATGAGCATTTCCTTCTTATTTTCTGTTGTTGTGTATAATACGACATTGGGTTAATACGACATAATACAAGCGGTCCGGCACTGTTGTATTAAGCGGATTCCACTGTATTTAATTCCCCCCATCCTATTTCTCTCTTGAACTTGAACTTGAAGTTGATACAGACACAGGCCTTCTAGGGTTAACTAGAGTCCTCTTCGCCAAGGTAGCTCACATTTCTTCTATAGGTTTAGATCACAACATTGGCCCAGGGTGTGACTAATTAATTTGGAATATCCCTCTACTCCAAATCCAAGCATAAATGTTTTAAGAGTTGTGTTAACCTTGAACTCTTAATGAAAAAGAAATAGCATTGGCAGGTGTAATGGTAAACTTGACAAAAGATTTTGTATCTAGATTTGGATCTAGATATACATTAGAAACACATTGAGTCCTTTTAAAGGAAAGGTGTGCAAATCTAAGGCCAAATTGTCTGCAAGTTAGACAAAAACAACAGTGTTAGAGAGACTGATACACTGAATCTTCTTTTCAGCTTTTATGTAATCGCTTCCTCTCATGTAGTCATTTTTTTTTTTTTTTGGTGATGACTGAGCTCGTTTCTTCTGGTGATAATTAATCTGTAGGTTTTTTAGTTCGTAACTAATTTTTTGTTTCCGGTGATAGCAACAAAATACATTTCTTCTAATTCTAATTATTCCTCTTGCCGTTCTACTAGTAATAATAATAATAACAATAATAATATACAGTGCTTGATGGAGAGACAAAAAATACAATTTTAACTTAAGTTATCAATACACTCTTAGAATTATCCTTTATGCATTTACCTTTCATTTAAATTTAAATACAGGGTGGGGTATAAAAAGTGTTTGCATTTGGTTTTGCAATAATGAAGATAGAAATTAATTATTTACTGCATATGTTATTTCAGATAGCCTACTATGTTATAGATTCTGTGCCAAGAAATCTCAACAAAATTTGTGCATTTTGAGAGTCACCGAGTCAATAGTGAATAATGTGCTCAATCCATGCATCACAGAGATGGCTCAATGGTAAAGGCGTCAGCTAGGACTTGGAGATCCCGGGTTCGATTCCCGCCAGCGACTACTTGTGGTTTTTTCCTTAAGTAAGAAAATTTACCCTAATTGCTTCACTCGACTCAGGTGTTAAATAAGTACCTAGCAATAGGCTGGTATTGTTGCGCA
>JAOYNN010040790.1:0-12548 GCA_025770095.1 Goniobranchus kuniei | reverse complement strand
TCCAGGTTTTTGGTCTGAAATCCAGGTTTTTGAACCCCTGGATCCCAGTTTTACAGTTTGAAAACCTGGCAGGTCTGCATCTAGGTGGCCAGTCAAAATAGAGGACAAGTGAACCGTGACAACTCTTTTAAACTTATAGTTGTTTTTCATGTGATGGTTTGTAGGGTACAGATGAAAATAGAATCGCACTGAAGCTGCTTAGCATAAACACAGTAGTTTAACTCACACAATTAGTTTAAATTTGGAAAATGGTCCTAGAATGCAAGATAGAATTGTCTCCTGAAGCACTATTAGGTCGAAGCATACCTGAGCCTTTTTCGTCCTTTTGATTTTCACTGAGTGGAATAATGGTAAAAGTGTCTGATGCATTCCATTCCTGTAAAAGGGGATGACCATTTCTTTGATCACTTTGACCTGGAATGTGTCCATTACTTAGAAAATTTCCATCGCTCTTTGAATGTGGTAAATGGTGAACCCCAATATTTGGATTGATGAGATTCAAAGTTCCAGAGCTACGTACATATGGTAAAATTTCTTTCATCCTGATTTCTTGGTTTTGATCATACTTTGCCTGAAAGAGAGTAAAATCGTAACAAATTAGTATGGGTTTGACTACAGGTTGTCATCAACCCTATGACGAAGTGATACATAATGCCATCCCCCCCCCTTCCCCAATCATTTCTCCTTCATACAAGGACATGCCTACATAATAAAGACTAACAGTCAGGTAATGGAAAGATTACATGACCCCTTGAAATAATTCTTTCTTAGTGTCCTAATATACTCCTTACCTTGTTGTAAGTCAAAACTCCAAAGATAGCCACCAACATTCCAACTATATTCATAGGCCCCACTGGGTTTTGTAAAACTATGAGTGATCCGCTGATGATGACAATTCTCTTTGTAGCATTGGCGACTGCATAGCTCAGCGGTGACACCATGGCCAGAACAGTAAAAGCAAAGACGTTGTGCATCATATTGAAAAGACCGGCACATGCGAGCATGACCACAGTTTGAATGATATTCCCGCCATTCATCTGAAAAAATGAAAGAAATCCTAATCCGCACAAAACTTAATCTATATAACTGTAACATATAGGTTTTGCAATAAAGGTTAAATGATGTTTAGTTGTTTTGTCTCCTAAATTTTCTTTGTATTTATGGAAGACATTTTGTGGCTCAAAATATTACGCGTTTAACCTATGTAACAATGTGGTAGATTTTATATGGGATATGGTATGTTGAAAGAGAATGTTTAGACTCAATTCTATGTGCTGTTCCAGTGCCATGCTTCTGTCTGGTTTCCTTTGTTAGCTTGAGGAAAGACTGAAAAAATATGTTTGGAGTCAATTCTATGGTTTTACAGGTATTACTTCTTCTTTATCAGTACCATTATCTCCATCGCTATAGTCATGCACATCATCATCACCATCATCAACAAAGTATGCATTGTTATGAGAATTTCCCTTGATCTAAAATATTATGTATATGTATAAAATGTTTGACATGTGTATTTGTCTATATATATATTTCATGTATTTGATATGTAAGAAAGTAATAATGTCATAAACAATCACAATCATCAATCCTCCTTTTTTCTTTATCATTTACCTACAAGACGAATTTCCCTTGTGGACAATAAAGTATATTGGATTAAATTGAATTTGAATATTATTTGGAAATATATAAGTTTAGGATCAAATCAATAAAAGGTAAGAAGGGACAAAACATATAACGTTTTGGACAAATGTCCTTCTTCAGATACTAATATACACAGATGACAAATGACAGCTACATAAGTAAATTAAATATTATAATATATAAATAAATTTTTTTTAAAAACATAATAGTAAATATGACCATTCTATTATATGTGATTGTTTATTTCATTTACATATTACAGTGTTCACCACCTAAGAGGAAACCTTCTTAGAAACCGTTCCACTTTACAGGACCCTGTTTCTGTGTTACAGATTTATTTTCTCTTCAAAAGTTTTCTCTAAAAGGGCAGTCGTCAGACCCACTGTCCGCATAAGAGGCAGCTTTTTTCACCTTGCCAAATTCTAAGATTATCTTTTTTCTTCAATTTGTTCCAAAATTACTTCTCGATGTGAAATAAAATGATGAAACGACTATCTCCACCGTGATTACTATGCATACTTGTGATATGCACACCTGTGCTGGCTGGCTGGCTGCATTGTTATCATTCACCAGACACCGTAAGGCTAAATGGCAACGTATTGTCTGCCAATGTGACTGGTGGCTGGCATGAAGCCCATTCAAAGACTCAGTGTTGACCAGCCCGATGATCTGGCCTGCACTGGTGCCAATTGTGGTTACACAATTCCATGCTCTACAAAGGTGGATTACATATTCGTCCCCATCCCTCTGCATGCTTGGTTCCATTTTTCAAAACAGTTTTCATTGGCTCAAAGAAATAAAGCTTTCCACATCTTTTTAGCCAGTCAATGCAGATCATAAAAACACTGGTTATGTGGTCAATTTTGTGGGACGCCATTCTCTTTGCTAGCCCTTATATGCAGGGAAACATATCAATCTTCAATCACATGTCATTCAAGCAATTATATTGACCCTGGATATTGACCCAAACTACCTGGAGAAAAGGGACAAATGTGATGTCTAATTATCTCCCTTATCCACCTATAAGAGACGGACCGTCCACCTCTCTTTTTTTGTCACCAGCAGACCGATCTCTTATGCAGAGACCACTGTATTATATTTCATACACTCGTCTTGCTTTTGTGTGTCTCCCCTGTTTATTTGCATCAGCCAAAGGGCATTGGTGTGGAACGTTATGTGGTTTGCCCTGTCTTAACTTTTGAGTATGCCCAGACTTACATCTTTCCAGATAAAACAGGGTGTCCCACAAAAAATGTATTCATACTTACATGCTCAAAAAATCTCTAATTGTGTGTTATCAGTTGTGTCTGATCAATAACGGCCATCAACTTGAAAATTTACTAACAAGATTCTTCAATTTATCATATGCAAAAAATAATTGAAGCTATTCCATTTCACTCTATGTTCATAGATAAAGGTTTTCTCACCTTTCAAAGTGTGAGTACAGTTTTAGAGATATCCTGTATACATCTAGTTCATATTCAATGGTAGCATTTTTGTATTATCTCTATTCTATGTGGAGTTCCAGTGTCACGTATCTGTCTAGTTTCATCTCTCTATTTGTGAGAAGTCTCTCCTCTTGTTTCCTTGAATTCAATGTCGATCATGGCTGTGAGAAAAGCTGTCAACATCTCTGCTACAAGCACTCTGAATTAACCACTTCACTTCCATAGGGCCCTTGAATCCACAGGTCGTCATTTCTATGGGCCGATGATGCAACGCTTTTTCTTCACTTAATGAAGGAAATCAGGGCATATAACTCTTTCATTGTGTTTGTAAAGGATTGCTAAAGATGACTTGTGTGATATGTAGATCATTGAGTCAGCAAAGTAGTAGTAGAGCTGTTTTTCTAGTTCGATCAACACACTACAAAGATTGTTATCCCAATCTTTCCTTACAATAGTGGAGAGACAAAGAAGCTATCGCCCACTGCTTACAGCCTTCAAAGCTTTAGATGAGGCGTTGAAAAATGACTAACAGTGATGATGCTACTTTTGTATGATGATGTTTGTAGTGAGGAAAGTGATGGAGCAGATGATTTCTTGCCTCTAAATATCAATGGCAACACCTCTAGATCTAGATCTAGCCATAATGAAGTCATCATGTCTAGGCAGGTGTTCTCAAATTTTGAGCAAACAACAACAACAAGCAACCAAATGCTCTCACTTCACTTAAATTTATCCATTTACTGACTTATCAATGTGGATTTAGTGAAGTCCCTGATAACCTTTTACCTCATTTGCTACTCATCTTCAACAAGTTATGAGAAATAATATCAAACAAACTTACAAAATCATTGTCATAAAGGATTCTCCTCAAATCATATAAAACCCATACAGGTAAAAACATCACTGTGGCTATTCTGGTTATGTAGGTAAGAAGTTCTAAATGATGGTACATGGTGTCCTTCAGGCACTGAAATCATAAAAAGTTGAAATTATCTTAAATTCAAAGAAAGTAATGTTACATAACTTCATATTCATCAGTTCTTCTTAAAACCTGAGAGGTGCATTAGCATGATGTCTAAAATAACAATCAAAGAAAAGAAGTTCTTAACTATACTTGAGTGTTAATTTACAATGATATTTATAAAGAAATGAAATGAAGTTCTTAACTATACCTGGGTGTTAATTTACAATAATTTATGCTGATAAAAAAAATTGCGAATGTAAGGCATTTGAGACAAATACTTAGTTTTATGATCCAGTGGAATACACTTAATATCAATGTTTTTAATGGCAATTAAGATTTAATTTCAACATCATAGAATGGTCTGTTGGTTTGTTTTTTTTAATACTATAAATTCAATGTGTCACAGCACGGTTAGTTTCAATAGCTGGTGTGATTCATTTATTTCAATTTGAACTGACATGATTTTATGGCCAAACCACTTTAGCTACATACAGGGGTAGAAGTGGCGTACTATGATAAAATTCAAGGCTTTTTCACGGTTATTTAAAGGTCCAAAAATGTTTTTTCAAGGTCCCAAATGAAATCAAACATAGTGTGTCCATACATTAAAACGAGCTTACGAGACCCAGCGCATAAAGATCCGGCAGTGAAGGTGGCCATTCACGAAATTTCCCAAATCTGTGTAAGAGGTACATGATCGTTCAAAAATGTATCTTTCTGAGTTTGCTTGATTCAAATTTCAAGGTTTTTCAAGGTTTCTTGGTGAAATTCAAGGCTTTTCAAGGTTTTTCAAGGTCCTAATTATTTTCAAGGTTTTTTAAGGTTTCTCAAGTAGTGCTGAGCAGGAATCAAGATTAAGATTTGGATAACCAATTATCTTTTCTGACTTGGATATCCAGCTTAAAGGCCTGATCAGTTTCGACCCAGATTTCGCCTTAGATATTTTACTTGCTTTCGTTATCTAGATCAACAGGCTAATCCAAGTCAAGCCCTTTTCTCCTTTTTCTCCCTCTCTTTGCATGTTTTGATGTATCTCATGTTGCAACGAGAAGACCCTTAGGTAGGCCTATAGCCTAATATCAGACCATGATGTATAGCATAATGTATTGAGCTTTGCGCACGTTGTGACAAAGCTCTCGCTCTCCAGCATGAAAAATCCAAATTGTAGAACGAAATCAGTGAGTTGGTTTCAGATCTAGATCACATTGGTCGTCCAAATCATTAAACCAAATCAGTGAGTTGGTTTCTGATCTAAATCGTGTTGATCTTACCACAACCTAAAATCCAGGTCAAGATCCAGTTAACCAGTTATTTAAATCTGGGCAATCCAGTTAACCAATTCTTCAGAAACCAGGTTTCCGCCTAGCAC
Source organism: Goniobranchus kuniei (assembly GCA_025770095.1). NCBI lineage: Eukaryota > Metazoa > Mollusca > Gastropoda > Nudibranchia > Chromodorididae > Goniobranchus > Goniobranchus kuniei. The sequence continues at coordinate 7,126 of JAOYNN010040790.1, read as the reverse complement.
TATTCTCGAGGTTACTTCTCACCCTGTACATAAGGACACTACTTGCCCAATGCTTTGTCTTTGGCAGACAACAGCAGTCTAGTGAACACACACACACACGCACACTCACACCCCAAATGTGGGAAACTCCACTCAGCGGTCCCTGCCATTCACCTACTATAGTAAGCCTCTCTACATATACCTACATTCACACTTACCCTGGAAACAGAAAATTACAATTAGCATATGGTCAATTTCCCTAAATTTTCATGGTGCTGTGGCATGAAATTAACCATACTCCATTGTGTTTAAATATAAAAATAAATTAACGCACACACACCTACATTCACAAATACACATACTGAAAAGGCATTCTTTGAAATCCCATTTGCAAAACTGTATAGAATTAATAAAATCAGCCACACAAATAATTGATTTAACCCAGTTTCAAGTCTCATCCCAAACTAACTCTTACCACAAAGCAATCAACAAATGAACATGCTCCTCCAAATATTATTTCAAATATTCTCATTCATTTCTCGCATCCAGTATTCATTAAAATAATCAGTCCAGGTTATACTTACAGTACTTGGGAGGTATTCCTCACTCCAACTCTTATTTTCACCACACCTGCTTCTTTAATTTTTTTTAAAGATATTTTAAACTCATCTTTCCACTTTGCAACATCTCTAAATGTGCTCTATGATTCACAAAAAACTTGCAACAAGGGATATAATTTACCAAACATAAGAAATAAATATCACTTATTGCACCAACTTTCTCAGGAATCCTTACAGACACTCGTTCAAAAAACTGAAGGCCTGACATTGAAATCCAAGTAGTGGCTGCTTGAATGTACACCTCAATTTTATCCAAGTTTCCTGCTCCTTAAACATACAGCATGTTGGACACCATCTCTGGTCATACCATTTGCACGTTCTGCATGTGAAGGAATTCCTGGCTGGCAGGTGGAAACAGGAAACAGAAAATTGAAATACTGCCTTCCAGGCAAAATCTATTCCTTCCTCTCTTTCCAACTATCTATTCTTCCGCAATTGACAAGGCTGTATCAGGAAGGGCGTCCAGCATAAAACCCTTGCCAAAGTGATACCCAGAGGCTGTGAAACATGAGATCTGCTGCGGCAAGCCTTACCTAAGCGAAGCTGAGAGAAGAAAAAGATTACATCAAATCTTGTAATAAAAAAACAAAACAAAAAGCCAACCTTTTTGGTAAAGATGGTTTGAAGAGAAAAACACACAGTTGCAAAAACTGAGCTTGCAAGACCAATTCGGTCAAAGGACAATTCTGTTGCTGTTGCTATGGACACTCCAACAATGATTGGTACTAATGAAAAATATACCTGGAATGACAGAGAACCAACCAAATTGTTAAAAAAGAACCTTATTTCTTAAAGCAAACTTTATCCAGCTTCAATCAATATCTAAAGGGGATTGGGGTGTCTCTGTGTCAGGATTCCTATATATTTAAATAGGAGTTTAAATTACTCATGCAAGGAGAATTAAGATGTCTGTATCAAAAGAATATATTGTGCGATGCTATGTGTTACTGTGTTACTCACAGGCATTGTTTGCTTTTCCCCAAGTATAACTCTTGACAATAAAACTGTGAACATTGGAAGTGTTGCTTTGACTGAAACAGAAAAACAAACAAACCGTTCTATAATGGAATACACTTTTCATAGCATTTTTGAAAGCTTTATTATCATTTATGAAAATTATATCCAAAATGACAATGAAGAACTTTGTCACAATGGTAGAGTTTGAGATCTCTTGCATCTCTACATTTCTACTTATTTCAGAGAATTTTTACTTCGGGATATAAAAGTTAATATTATTGTAAACACTTAATCAATTTGACGATGTAAGGCTTGAGATGTTTATTTTTACTGGCAACTATAAAATAAGAAAGAGAAGAGGAAGAAGTAGAAGGAGGAGGCACACTTTGTAACGAACGACTACAATTACACTCCAGATAGTACATCTACAAGTATGAATAAACTAGGATGGATCCCCATTGAACAACAAAGAGCTAGAATTAAGTCTACAAATTTTTTCAAAGGCATAATAAATAACCTAATCAACATACCAACTGAAAGGTAGCAAATCAACAACTATAACATTTATACCAGACAAAACATAGCGCAAAGCTATAAGAGTACCTCATTCATATCTAGATTGCCACCTAAATTCCCTCTTCCCCAGCTCATTCAGACTGTGGAATAGAATGCCTGATTCTGTCTGATGCTGCCATGACGTGGAGTCTTTCAAACAGTCCTTCTGCCAGATTACCCTCAAGTCAAGCTACTACACACATCATAGGCTTGAACTCACCTTTTTTTTTTCTTTTTTTTTCATGCACTTCGACAGTTATACTCTGTTTACTGAGTCAGGCTGATTATTAGAAGAAGAAGAAGAAGAAGAAGAAGAAGAAGAAGAAGGAGAAGAAGAAGAAGAAGAAGAAGAAGAAGAAGGAGGAGGAGGAGGAGGAGGAGGAGGAGGCGGAGGAGGAGTAAGAGAAGGAAGATGAGAAGGAAGATAAAAGGGAAGAGGAGAAGGAAGAGGAAGAGTTTGTGGTGGTGGTGGTGGTGGTGGTGGTGGAGAAGGAAAAGGAAGAAGAGGAGGAGTACGAGAAGAAGAGGAAGAGCAAACTTTACTTTTCATCTTTGAAAGAAAAATGCATTGACCACTGTGCATCTTTGTCAATTCGCCATTTTCTTTTACGTACAGTAATGTATGGCGTGCACCACAATATTATTGTACTCCATCATCTTAGCTTGTCATGCCACTGCTGGCAGTGGCCTCCACAGTTTTTGTCACAAGGTCTTGTCAACTCAACATGGTTGCCTTCTTCTCACTCTCTCAATCAGATTTCTCCATCTCTCCTCGAGTCTTCTTTTTTGCCTCCTGTTTTCTCTGAGTGTCCATTCTGTTATCCTCTTGGTCCCTTTTTTATTATTATTCTACTAGTTCAGTATATACGAGACCTATGTCATGGTCTGTTGTACCTTGTAATTTTATGCTTTATTATTTTGTAGGCCAATTTATGGAGGAGATCTGATCTTTTTTTTTTAGTAATGATGGTTTGAGGTTGGCACAATGATAATGCTACTAAGGAGGTGCAATCGGTTTGATACTGATTGACAGGGCAGTACTCTGCGCTTACTGTCATAATATATCCTGGCGTCAACCAGGCCTGAGAGATTCAAACACCTGCAGTGTTGGTCATTAATTTTGAGCAACACTTTCAAATTCGCACCCGTACAATGGATGAAACTTGACTGTGTGGTTCCAGTCTTTCCACTGGGTCCATAGCACACCAACTATGGGTAGGAGCCTGCTGGGGTCCGAAATAATCCTGGTGACTTTCCAGTCGCACGCCCGTCACTTACACTGCGCTATGGCGGCTGGTTAGGAGATCTGATCTTTCTTTCTTCATTGACGCGTGTGGTAGATGAATTTCGGCACTTTTCAATCAGAGATATATAGGATATTATACCGGTGGAGATCGGATCTTATCTGAGCTTTATATGTATGCTGAATCCACTAAATGCGCTCAAAGAGTTGTACAAGTCTTCCCCGACAAGCCCTTTTCAATCAAATACCTTCTCAACCCCATGCGGAGTATAAGGCAGCGATACGGCCATTTTACAGGTGCACGTACTCTGACATACTGACAAGATCCTCCTCTACCTATAATGTGGTCGGGTACTCAATACCACCTGAGTGGGGTGAGGAAATATTCACGTAAATAGCCTTTTCCAAAGACTAAACAGCACCACAGCATGGTTCGTTACAGAACTCGGAGCTTTGCAGTTACAAGTCGAACTCCTTGACCTCATTCTGTGGACATGATTTTATCGAAAAAGTCCGTAGAGCATGCTGTGTGAATATGCCCTATTTACACGTTCATCACTATCATGTCCACTCATACAGGGCAAGGACAACCCAAAACGTTCTGAGGTAATAAAATACTTCAATTCTAGACACCGCCACCCCACCCCACTTCCCACTTCCACCCGCCGAGTGGGTTATGGTTTCCTCAATTGATAGAAAATCGTACAGAATCAGAATACCCCATGCATATCAAGAAAGCTGACAAAGGATTGAGTGAAAGGGTAAGCTTCCTCTCTTGTCTGTCCTATATGTACTATCTACTCCTTTTTCTGTTTCAAAGACCAAGATTTTTCTAGGATTGCCTTGGTTGACTAGAAAAAACTATCGGGGTAACTAATTGAAACAAAATGGACAGATTCTTTTTGTATTATTAGACTGGACGGTAGAAAATCCTTGTGATTATCAGAGTGCCTACTTTGGTGCTATTGTTACTTAGTTGTTGTTTTTGTCTTTCTTTTTTTTCATTTGTACTGGTGTTATTTGTATTGGGTTTTGTCGTTGTTGTCTTGATGTTTCTTTTGATGTTGTTGTCTGTGTGGCAGCGTGCCTATGGTGCCAAGGTGTTGGACTTGTAACCTTGGGGTTTCTAGGCTGGGTGGCGCCGTGCGTAGCACTGTTTAGTCCTTGGGAAAGGCTATAAACACACATTTTCCTCACCTCACTCAGGTGTTAGTGAGTACCCAACCATAGGCAGAGGAGGATCTTGTCAGTATGCTAGAGCAAAAATCCCCGAAAACGGCTGCATTTCCGTATACTCCATATGGAGAAGGTATTTGGTTGAAAAAAAGGCCTGTCGGGAAACACTTGTACAAGTGTTCGAGCACATAGTTGATTTAGCGCTATATAAAAGCTTACATTTTGTTGTGGTTGTTGTGGTTGTTGTTGTGTTGTTGTTTTGTTTTCTTTGATAGATTTTTTTTATTTGTATCACCCCTCTATTCAGTTACCTTTCATCATGCTTGATTATTTCAAATTCTTCTTCTTCTCGTCGACAACTCCATTTCGTCTGTTGGAAACCCTTAGTTCAGATACCTCTACATTCTCTTTTACTTTTAACCAGCACATAGACTTTGGTGGGCGTCGGTGAATAAGTGGTGATCACATCTTGGCAGGAGTCGAGAGTCAAGAGGCATTCACCATGGTCAGTTGTAGCTTGCGTGACCGCGTGGATTCAAGCCTCGTTGGTGTGGGATGAGGCTCATAATCGCACCTCATCTGCGTTGTCTCCTTGGGTAAGACACTTTGTTTCATTTACCTCACTCGACTCAGGAGTGAATGAGAACCTGGCCGTTAAGACAGCTGTGTCTCTTTCTGAAAAAAAATATTCGCGCCTAAAGGGCTGTAAATCTTGTTCTAAATTATGTTCTGTGTTCCTGTTGAGCAGAAGAGTAAAATGTCATTGTAAAGCGCAGTGAGCATGGCCACGCCGTGGAACGTGTGCCATATAAATGCCATCGTTACTTTTTACATTATGTGAATGCTAACCTTCAGTAAATTACGTTTCTATTCCTGTTAAAAATATGAAAACCACAGGTATACCATAGATTTTTAATATTTTTTCTCTTATCCTATTGATACTGAACAACAGGGACAAGGCAAATTTTATTGAAAGACTTTCGGCGGAGAAAGGTAGGCGAGATGCATCAATTGTTAGATAAGAACTGAAACTTTAGATCTATAGAGTAATTAGATTTATTGAAAAACTTCTAAAACCTCATTCATCACAAAATATGTATGCTTACCGCAGGTAACCATAGATTTAGAAATAATATATTTCACCAAGTATGCCATTCATTTTTAATATCTATCTACTTATCCATCGATCTATCTGTCCATCTATGATCTATCCATCTCTCTATCCATCTCTCTATCCATCTCTCTATCTATCTATCTATCTATCTATCTATCTATCTATCTATCTATCTATCTATCTATGAACAATGTAATAAATACCTATTAATATCGGCTGTACATTATCCCATAACTGCCAGTTTCATGCGTTGGATATTTCGCACTCCTCATACCTGTTAATAAATGCCTAAACAAGCCCATCTGAGGTGTGTGAAACATCCGACACATGAAACTGATAGTTTATGGATTATTTGCACAGCCAATATAAACAGGCATTTATTACATTTTTCAAACTTAGCACTATATTCATTATGTTATTACCAATGTTGTGTAACAGCTAGATCTATCTATCTATCCATCTATCTATCTATCTATCTATCTATCTATCTATCTGGCTATCTATCTCTCTATCAATCTATCTATCTCTCTATCAGTCTATACATCTATCTATCTGTCTGTCTATCTATCTATCTACCTTTTCCTTTTTCTCTCATTCTCCCTCTCCTTCCGTCCTTTATATAATCCCGAATGTATTTAAAACATCCTGTTTACATAGGTCATAATTATGAATTCGTAAATGGTAAACCAAATAGCTAGTTTTTCATCTGACATAAAAGCAAATGGCTGTTTTCAATTTAAAAGAAGGAGTAAACCGCGCCATAATTTAGTCCGTTCTGCTTTAAGTGTATGAATCCCAAATAAATAAGAAATCTGTCGCACGTGTCATTAGACGTGAGAATTGGTAAGCAATATTACTCCCATACGGGGATTACCTTGGCCGCGGGAAATCTATCATGTGCCTTGCCGTGAAACGTGAAATTACTCACGTTCAGAACCCTAGCAGAGCTCTGGGCCGTGAGGAAATCAACTACTGGTGTCCATAAAGGGTGATATTGTCGAATCAGGTAACTGTTAAGCGTCAAAATGAAAATGAGGCGAATAGACAGCTGTAGAGTATTCGTCTTTGTTTCCCCTGTGAATGTCTCTTTGTGTGAGTGCAGAAACGAGTTTTGGTTGGTAATCGGGTCGATTGCAAGGAAACCATAATTTAAACAACTTAAAGGACTAGTCGGGTTCGGAGGAGGTTTGTATTTATCGTTCATAGTAATGAAAATTTGTCGGGTTTTTATTTTTTAAATATGTTTTGTATGTTCGTTGATTTCGAGTGGGTTTTTTTTTATCGGCGATGCCGATAACAATTAAATTTTTGGTATGAATTTGGCGCGTGGATTTTTGTTTTTCTGTTGTTGCTATTTCTCTTGTGTTTTTGCAGGTTATTTTTGTTTTCTTTGGTTTCTGGTCGGTTTTGTGTGTGTATGTGTGTGTTGTTGTTTTTTGCCCAACCCGATATATATGTATATATACAGTAAAGATAGATAGA
>JAOYNN010040679.1:0-12551 GCA_025770095.1 Goniobranchus kuniei | reverse complement strand
AGTAGAGGAAGACAGAGAATAACTTTTATTGAAAGTCTTAATTCGTGGGCAATACAGAATGGTAGCAACAACAACCTCATTAGGTTAGCTGAGGACAGGTATGAGTGGAGGAACATGATCTCCAATGTCTGTTTCAGACACAGTACCTAAGAAGAAGAAGAAGAAAGAAGAAGAAGTCCATCATCATTATTTCTTTTTTAATTTGTTCAATTTATTTTGAATAGTGTTTCTATAATTGATTATTTTTATTATTTAATCATCATTCTTTCTATTGTCACAGCATGCTGAGCAATACAAACACTTTTCCTATCCTGCCATTTTCATTTGAAAGGACCAATAATGAAATAAAGGCCAAGAATGAAAATTTTTTGAAAGTCACTTTTTGACATTTCTTATAGTATAGAGTCAGAAAAAAACAAGCATATGACTGAAATGTTGAAGAAAAAAAAAGAAGATATTGGACCATATTAGAGACAAAAACCAATCTGTGCCTTTATCGTGATTGCACCTAAACTAAGTTGGCCAGCCAGAGGTATTATTGGCCCTTTCAAATGATAAAGGCAGTATAGATCTGAATCCAAATATGCCTAAAACTGCATTTTCAGTTTTCAACCATCATTTCTCCATACAGTAGAAGATAAAAGCTCACTTAATATAACCCATTCATCCAGTCCCACTTTCCCTCCTGGAATATATAACTACTTGTCAGAAACCGTTTAAAATAAATTTTTCACACTCATTGTGGCCTCTCTGTCTGAGCATGAGCATCTAGACGGCCAGTGAGCTGGTGGATTTTCATGCCTGTAAGGACCTTTTTCACTGGGATTCTCCCTTACTACCCATCCCTTGTTCCCTCTCCTCTGAGGGAAGCAAAGATCCTAAAGCTATACCATAGATCTAGATCTAGACTTTAATCCACCCCTCACTTCGAACAAAATGAATGTTTACCTTGGAAATCATAGAGAGTTAAGATAAAAACCTTAATATAAAGTCCTTGATCTGGTATGAAGGAGTTTATCTTAAAGGAGATTCCATTGTAGTTATGTCCCTTTTTGTAAGGAAAGGCAAAAGCAAAAACATATTTTCACCCCTTCCAAGGAACAAAGGGTAAACAAGTAACAACTCAATTTGCCTAATATATGAGTAAATAGAAGGAAAGACGTCAGAAGGACCAGGATTCTTATTCAAAAGTTATCCCTATAACTTGCAGGACCAACCCCTAAGTCTCCAACCTGAGCATTCCCTCATTCACACAAAAACACTGTTGCATCCATCTCTCTAGAAATCATAATGTCAAAAGCTAATAAAAGCCAGGAATATTGTACACGTTTGTTTTTATTGCAGACATGATAAGTCAAATTGGATTCCTTGCATCTTCAGGTTGAGGATTTTTCACTGCCAAATTCAACCTTTTGACGTCATAGACTGGGAATGCAACATAAAACAAGAAAATGGTGCATACATGATTGTCCTCAACTCATAATTCATCCATGAAACTACGGAGGGGATCCATTGGATTTTCAGACTCAGCATTTTCCTCAACCACAGCATCACTGTCAAATTCCTCTTCTTCTTCTTCTTCATCCTCCTCTTCTTCCATTTCTTCTGCATTTCCCTCTACATCATGTGATATGCCTGGAAAAAAACCCCAAAAAACAAAAAACAAAACAAAAACAAAATCAAAATCAAGAATTTCATTTACACAAAATCTTTGAATTTAAAAAACTTACATCCAGTCCTTTATAATGAACTAGACTCTAAATTGCTTTTTCAAATTCTCCACTCACATACATTGTAATGATAAGAAATTTGTAGAGGATTTAGATTATGTATTCTTCAGTTAATTTCAGCACAGCTCTTCACCCAATCATAGACATTTCAAAATAAAAAAATAATCAATGGATATGTCCAAAGATTACATTGGCTGGAAGTGTGCCAATTTAACTTTTAAATAGTTTATTCTCTAAAGAAAAGGAATGTTTGTCTTTCTTCAATTAACATTTCAGAGAAACAAATATTAATTTGAATCACTAAACCTTTAAAATAATTTTACTCATTTTGGTGTCCCAGGGCTCTTTTTGACTAGAAGGTCATCTCAACGCTCATAGAAGAATTAAGACAAAAAGCTGTTTTAAAGTAAAATAGATAGAAAAAGGAGTAGAAAAGTTGCCAGATGCGGAAAAGAAGCTGCTAAAAAGGGAAACAGATGTCCAAAATATACAATAAGCATAAGGCATGAACAATACAACCTATAAGTAATAAAATGGCTAGATAAAGAAATGATTTACCCAAAAGGAAAAATATCTCTGAAAAACAAACAACAACAAAACAACAAATCATCAATGGCTATCAAGCCCCAAGGTGTGGATCACAATTACCACCCTTTGTGTACAAAAGTTCTCAGTCCATTGAGATAACCTGATAGTATTTTACATCATGCAGTGAACGCAAATAAGGGATAGCCACTGATTAGTGCATGCTTTCCTCTCCTAGCCAAACTCTTCCCCCTTTGAGGACACAAAAGAGAGCCTACCAGAAGATGGACAGACGAGAGAAGAAGCTCTCAGTCAACCTTTGCCTTCTATGCCATAAATGGTCAGATTGGCAGTAGGTCAATTCTAGCATCTCTGTGTTGATGACCCCTTTTCATCAGCTAGTATGACTAAGAGAAATCTTGCTTCTAAGATTGCATGCTCTGGTTTCCAGTTTTCAAGTCACTGCCCAAAACTCTGGTAACCTTGCATAAAAGTGTCATGTGAATATATGTGAATAGGTTGACAAGTTGTAGCAATCTATTTCATAATGTACTGAATCACACTCCTCTTACTAACAACCACTGATAAAAAACTGAACTGTAGTGACAGCATAATGAATATCAAGTAAAGCTGTAATCAATCAACCAATCACGCGCCATCTTTGATCCAAACTTTGACAATCAAAACCCATCATTGACATCAGATAGGCCTACTTGGCACACTTATATACTCCTCTAAATCATTTGCTTTGCTTTCAAGGTTCTTAGCACAGGTATAAATTCCCCATGTGGGACTCAAGACCTCTCCAGCTGAGGAGAGGAGCAGAATTGGCCCACTGCTGGCTGTCCAGGTATGTTATAGAAGGTGACTATGGCAGCTTCTGCCCTCATTGACTTGTATGAGGTAAGTGAGGATTGAGAGGGAGCTTCTTCTCTCATCTGTCTTCTTCTGTCAGGCTCTCTTTTGTGTACTCAGAGTTTTGCTGGAGGAGGGAACATGACATTATTCAGTGGCTATCCCCCATTCACATGCATTGCATGACTTAAAAATATTATCGGGGTCACTTGCTATCTAGATGTAACGAGTACTTTTGTACACAAAGGGTGGTAGAAAATCCTGGCTGGTTATCGTATGCACTGTCTGGGGCTTGATGGCCATTCTTAATTAGTTATTTTTTCAAAGAGATGATAATTTTTTTGTCTGTAAATCATCAGTCTATGTAGTCTTTTAGTTGCATTATATTGCTAGTCATATTTTTTTAGAGCGATGATTTTTTTTTTTGGACTGTAAATCATCTCTCTTGTAGTCTTTTAGTTATTCTATGTTATTTTAAATGTCTGCTTCCTCCTGTAGCAACTTCTTTTCCTCATATGAAAATCCATTCTACTACTTCTTTTGTCTTACTTTAAACTAGCCTTTCATCTTGCTTTTTCCATGGGTGCTGAGTTGACCTTTGTTGTCGAACTGAGCCCTAAAACCCCAAATAGACAATAAACAGGCACAAACTCCTCTCTAATTCATTGTTATGGTTTTTATGACGTTTGGATTCCTGGCTATCAACTAGAGTATTTCAACAATACAACCAGAGAAAATAAAGCAAACCTACCTGAACTCTGAGGTACCTCTAAATCAAGAACTTGTCTGTTGATATAATCGGCATCCTCTTTTACCCCTCTATAAGTCTCTTTCTATAAAAAAAAGATAAAGAAAATAAATTGAAAAGTTTACAAAGTTGAACATACAAAACAGAATTTAACGAGTCAAAAGGTTACTTTATTTGTTCAATATTATTATTTGAAATGAGTGTAAACAAAATTGAAACACCCTTATTCTATTTAACCAATGCTTACTGACAAAATGAGTTTTCAGAAATTAAAAGCTATTGATAATGAGCTATGATTTAAAAGTAATGTGATTATGAAACACTTTTAAACCAAAATTCTAAGAACTTGTGATTTTAAAGTTTGTTTAAATATATTTTGGATTAAGCATTGTGACTAAAGATAGACATGTGTGCTTGTATGTGTGTGTGTGTGTGTGTGTGTAGGTGTGTGTGGGCAGGTGGATGGGTGTGTGTCTGTTGAAATGAGTTTGCCTTGTTCGAGACCATAATACAGTCAGGACAAGGCAAGCAATGGACACTGTGTTGTTCTGTGCATGTGTGTATGTGTAAACCTTTGAAGGGAGAATGGCGGGTGGCAGCCAGCGGGTGACGTTTGCTACACACCAAACCCCTTACAATAGGGTAGTGAAAGCAAAGCAATTGACTTTGGCATTGACTTTTGGAGAAAAAGGCGTTTTGACTATGGCGTTAATGATATTAACAACATGTAGGCCAGATTTTTTCAGTTTAACACCAGTTATGCGTTTTGAGCTCACGATCTGTAGCTAGTTAGTCTACGACAATAAACAAGGTGGATAAACAACTCAAGTTTTCTTCAATGTAGTAGTTTCTTCGGTTCACTGATGTTTGATTAAAAAATTTTCACTGTAAAAATTTTTTTTCCGCAATGTTTTAAGATGTGAGAAAAAAATGGGGCTGGTCCATGCACCAATTCTGGAAAATGTGAACTTTGCTTTGCATTTATCATACAAAAGAATGGCTTTCAGGCAGTTACAAGTGTGTCTGCAATTGGCATCTCTCATCAACACCAGTCATTCATCTTAATGCTCCACTTAACAAAATGTTGGTGATGACACAGAAGGGAATTTGAGTTTCATTTTCATCAATGATTATGAAGTCACCATTCAACAGAATTCATATCATATATAACATAAGTAAGGTTTACCATATAATCACAAAAGGTATTAAAATTTTTAAAAAATTCTAATTGCGATATTCCTTTTGCTTATAATTATTTCTCTTTTCAAGACCAGACGTATACATCATACATCTAAATAATGCTTATACTTTTACCTACATATCTTACACTCCATTTACACAAATTTAAACAGAGCTGCCAACTTCTGATCAGTTGGCACACACCATCAGCGAAGAATTCCAATGACTTTTTCCAGCACCATCGATGAACATTTTCCACTACTTTTGAATCACTATCACAATGACTTCTTTTCAGATACTTCTTGAACTGGGGGAAACAAGAAATAGTCAGATGAGGCAAGATTGGGACTGTATGCAGGGTGCTGTAAGGTCCAAAGTTTCAACCCCATTCAGGCATCTTGAGTTTGCCGACTACTGAATTGTCTTCAGATCCCCCGTGCAAGACTTTTCCGGAGCCCAGGTGTGATGTCACGATATGGTGTACTCCTTCTTTTGAAAGTCCAACTTCATTAGCAGTTTCTCTCTGTTTAACCTTTCGATTTGACCGAATCCTCATACAGTCAACTGCATCTTGATGATTCATATGAGATGCAGAAAGTGGCCTACAATACATGGACCTTGTGATCATGCACATTTGACTCTGTGGGATACCCTCCTCCAAAAATTCTTACCCATCTTCCAATTGCATTATCAGGAATACACATATTGCCATAAGTGTGTTACTTCTTTGATGGATATTTGCAGCAGTGCATCCTTCAGCTGTGAGAAATTTGTTAGCAGAGTGCTGATTAACAAGAAGCTCGTTCAAAGTCAGCATTTCCTCATGTACTGAGGTGGCTTGTTAGTGATGTGGACTCACTGAATTGTGGGCACAAATGACGTCACAGAAATTTGCTTTTGCATCTGAGTAAAGACAATTGGTGTGAGTGAATCTGTGTTGTGTTTCAAGCCTACCCTGGTACTATTAGAACATATAAATACCATATAAACGGTGAATGTGGGCATTGTCTGAAGTTCCTGAAAAGGTTATTTTTCCTTCTTCATAAATGCTTTTGATCGATAAGATCTCAATGTCGTAATAAACATTGCCTTATTTCTCTCCACCGCAAGGAAAATAAGTATTAAAAAAACCAGGATCTCTATGTAACGATGAAATTAAAAGACTTAGGTTTATTAATCTTAATATGGGTTGCAAATGTTTAAAAATGAGAGTAAAAGTTGAAGTACAGAAAAGTTGTAACGATGAAAATTTATCTAAAAAAGTATAAAAAAGACTAACATAGCCGACTGGAACAATGTCTGATAGCTGGCTCTCTCCTTCATCATCTGAATCACTAAACAGGTTAGAAGCATCAACGTTGTTGTCATCAGCAGAGGTTTGTACATTTGTAGAAGTTTTACTGGAGCCTTTTTTGTCTTGCTGAGTTTCTTTGCTTTGCTGCATCCTCAGTAGATGGCTAAGAGCGAGCTCTTCAATCTGTATGAAAAGGAACCTTGATAAAACTTAAAGTCATACTTCTTTAACTTTTATAAACAAACATACAGCTTAACAAGAACAAGACATCTAAATGGCATGAAAAGGGGATTATTTACGCCATTGTAATATCACATAGAAGTGTATCAGACTGGTACATATCCAAACGGAGAGAAAAATTGTACTCAATTGCCTCAAACTATTTTCAGATATCTATTTTTCAATGCAATGAAGCGGCTCTGTCAAAATGTTAACAGGTAGTGGTATGATTTGCATTCCACATTTGTTTGTAGGGGAACTTGTGTGACAACATGGCTGTGGGGTCAAGGTATTCGACTGGTAACCACGAGGTTCTGAGTTTGAATCTGGGTCGCGACCTGGCATGGCGCTGTTTAGACCTTCAGAAGGACTATTTACATGCATTTCGTCACCCTTCTCTGATGTTATTGAGTACCCCACCATAGGCAGAGAGGATCTTGTCAGTACGCTAAAGCAAGTGCGTTTATAAAATGGTTGCATCTCTGCAATGTATACTCCACATGGAGTTGAAAAAGCAATTGCTTGGAAAAGACCTGTCAGGGAACACTTGTAAAAGCCCTTCAAGTACATAGTGGATTTTGCAATATATAAAATCTCTACTTTGTTCTTTAGAAAAAACAAAAAAACTACACTGTAGGAAATACTACACGGAAACAGAAGTCTTCAATATGTCCTGTGTTAGTTATGCATCATATACAGGGTGTTTCGATACCTTAGCCCCTAACCCCCGCCCCCCCTTTGGCCGGACAAACTCAGAACAGCTGACATAAAACCAACATAGATTCTTTCTTATCTCATATGCAAAATTTCAAAAATTTTTATTCATATTTAGTATGTCTACAACCAGCTTTCCTGACAGCATCTAGACGAGCAGGATATGATTCCAGAAGAGAAATGAAAAGTTCAGTCTCAACTTCCTTGTCATCTAAAATTCTTACGAGAGCAGTGTGCAGATTGTCTTTCTCAAACAAATGGACTTGACGTGTTTCTTTTTCTAAAAATGGCGACCAAACATAAAATACCAACATTCAAAGAAAATACTCCCATCAGTCTAAAAATAGACCTAGACCTATGAAAATTTGGGTTTGAGATTACAAATAGTTAAATTTTTGAATCACATACAGTTTTTATGTCATGTCTCTCCTCAGATCGTCTCGCAAAGGGGGGTGGGCTAAGGTATTGAAACACCCTGTATATACATGTATTAGGCTGGGTGTTTTTGCTCAAAGTTCTAAAAAAAACTGATCACCAAACCCTGTTTAACAATGGATTGAAATAAGTGTTTTCAGCATTTCAACCGGAATCATCCTCCAGCCTCTTTGATGGGCTGATAATGATAATGTTAGCAAGGAATGACAATGACAAAGATATTACTAAACAACTCATGAGCAACAGCAACACAAATGTCCAATGAACTACCATACACAACTTTACAATATTTTCTATATAATATGTAGCAATACATTTAATTCTGCCTTAAAAAAAACAACTGTAAATAAATGAAAATTAAAAAGCAATAATTATTCTTCAAAAGCATTACAATTATTCTATCCACTGATTTCTCTTTCTTTTGAAAAAAATTTTAATGTTGCGTTTAAGAGTGGACGATATGTATAAAAGAAATAGTACCAAAGCATACTTAAGACCAATACATTTAATTCATTGTAGCCATGCGTTTTGAAAAGGATAGAACAATTTAGCAAAGCCCAAGGAATAACATTAATATCCTTCATATTAAGTCTGGGCCACTTTTAAACCCTTTTCAAATCAAGTCAACAAAAACCTCCCTGTTCGAAATATTCATGGGAGTGACTAAAATTCTAAATCTGTCCAACCACATTTCATGAACTCACTGGAATCACAGCAGTAAGTAGGCTTTTTGCCTTTAATATCAGAAGAAAACATTTCGAAGGCTTGAAATCTGCATGCACAAACATATGAAGAAATTGCAAATTCATTATACGAATGTGAATCATATAATACTCTTACAGATGCAATGTTATACTGTTCAAAAAAAGAAAAGCAACAAAATTCAAATGGGTATCACGATGTTCATTGAACGATTTTAAACATTCAACTATTGTCGCAACATATCAGCACATTGAAACACTGCTCAGCTTCATACTTTGTCACATCTTCGCGCTCAGCATGAATTACATGCTTTTTTATGAAAAGAAATCGCTTAACTAGCCAATGCTCCAAGTTATGGCTTTTGAGGTCTGTAAAACTTATGTGTAACAAAAACTATGTTGATTTAACATTATTTTTTTTCATACAGGAGTTGTTTTAGATAAAAATTGAAAGATTTTTGCTCAGTGTAAAAAAATGCCAACTTTGAATCCTAATGAACGTGACAATGCCATCGGCCATTGATAGGCTGGACAGATACAAGCTAACATTGCTAGAGCATTTGACGTCAGCAGAAGTAAGATTTCCCGCTTTTGGAGCAAGTTTCCAGAGACCTGCAGACCGATCTCCTTCTGGAAGACCAAGGACGACAACTGTTGCCCAGGATCGAGTCAATGTCATTCGACACTTGAGGATTTAAAATTGGTTCACATCTGCTTCTTATAGAGCACATGCCATGTGTAACAGACGTTGGATATCAGGCAAAATCATTCAAAAATGCCTGCAAGCAGCTTGATTGCATGCTTGTAGGCCTGTTGGAGGACTGGTGTTAACTTGACATGATCGTGAGTCTCGGCTTCAGTGGAGCAGACAGCACCTTCACTGGATGACTGCCCATCATCGGAGATGTGTTCTTTGAAGTGATGAGTCTCATTTCCTCTCCAACATCATGACAGAAGGAGAAAGTTGTACTGCAGAAGGAATGAATATTATGTGCAAAATTGTGTCAATGAAGCTCTGCTTCATGGAGGTGAGGGTGTTATGGAATGAGTAGTGATTACTTTGTCCGAACGGAATCATTTTATCAACATTCAGGGCTGTCTTAATGCTGAACGTTACTTTGATGAAATTCTTCTACCTAATACTTTTCCTCTTCTGGCTGTTCATGCATGACAATACTCGACCAGACTGCACGATTCACTACAAATTTTCTGATGAATAACTGTAAACATTCTCAATGGCCATCAACATCACCTGATATTAATCCAATAGAACATTTGTGGGTTGAATTGGATTGAAGAAGATAGAAGAAGAGTTATTGGCCCCAGCAATATATTGTAATATTGAACTTTTTCAAGCAATGCAGAAGGAGTAGAACAATATTCTATTACAATCTATTCTAATGCTGTTGTAAGCCAAGCCCAGGTGACTCCACAGTATGATCGGTGCAAAAAGACATGCAGCCTACTGACAATGGAAATGAATACGTTCACCTTAAATTTGGTATATACATAGAGTATAATGCAAATACAAAATTTAAGAAAAACATTTTTCAATTTATATTCAAACTCTTCTTTAAACCTTCTTCTTCTTCTTCTTCTTCTTTTTCTTCTTCTTCTTCTTCTTCTTCTTCAAATAACCCGACTGACTCAGTAAAACTGAGTATAACTGTCAAAGGGCATGAAAAAAAAGTGAGTTCAAATCAATTTGGCAATGATTGGAGATTGACCTACCTTTAATCTATTCAGCTGATCTTGAAATTTTTCCAACATCGATTTTAAGCTTTTTTCTTCTTCTTGCAAAATTTTCTTCTCCTTGAACACATTTGCAATGCCTTTGGATACCATTTTGCATTTCAACCTATTGAAAAAATAGAAGTGGCATGTGTTACACTCAGAAGCAAGAGAATGTATGAAGAAATTAAAAAAAAAAAAAAAAGTCTCTACAGGGGGATTGCCATGAAGTTTAAACACTATATTACATTCATCACGAAAGAGTGTTTACAATTATTTGTATCCACTTTGACTTTGACAAAATACAAAGCTGAAAAGTTCAAAATAAACGAAACAAAAACAAAGATATCCAACCTCCTCTTCCCCAGACAACAACAACAACAATAACAATCACAAAAAACACAACAAATCAACAAAAACAAAAACAAAACAAAAAACAACAGGCAAACACCCCAACTATTTGAAATACCTTTCTGACAATGGCATCAATTCAGTAATTATTTGAATCAAGGGTCTCCAAACTATGGCCTGGCCCGCGACAGCAAAAACATATTTTCTAAGTATGTCAAAATACTTCATATCTGCGAAATTGGCCCTCCAAATTTTAAGAAAATACAAATCCGGCCCGTGGGGGAAAATGGGGACAAACTTTGGAGATCCTGATTTTTTAGATGGCCATGCTTTAGTCAGCAGCATCCGGTTACAAAAACAAACAAACCCAACACCATTGTATTTCTCATTTAAAAGACATCAAAGCCTAGAATAAACAATAATGAAAAGGAAAATTCCCACAAAGGAGATGAATGCTAATAGCCAAACAGAGAATTATGTTTCCCGATGATACCAAATAACAAAACAGTTAGTCAATAATAATACATGTTGGGCCTATATCCTGGAAGTGCATGTGTGTGTTTGTGTGTGTGTGTGTGTGTGTGTGTCAGTGAGTTCATTTGTGTGTTTACGGACCATTATATTCCGGAATGGGGCCTCCACCATAGCATCGAACGAAAAGGCTACGTTTATTGTTATAGACATGCGCATGTTACTCTGGGCTTGCTTACAAAAATACAATGACATTAACAGGCTTACTTATACTTACTTATAACTATTATGATAATAAGAAAGTAAGACAGATTCTTAACATTTTTGATGCTTTTGTTTTAGATAAGCCTCTCACTCTCAAATCTTTTTACATCAGATCTGCTTTACGTTACATAAGGGTGTTTCTTGTTTTTCCCTCTGGGGACTATACGAAGAAATAGGCCTATTTACCATATTTTTGGTAAGGTGATAGGCCTAGGTTGATAGGACAAGAGCAAGGATGTTTTGATTCTAAGTAGTCTATGCCAAGCAGGCTCTAATTCTAATCTAAGCTTCTTTAAAAAAAAACAACAACAACAAATCTTCTTGGGCGAGGGATATAGGCCTACTGGCAAAGACGGATGTACTTGGCTTGTAGCAAAGGCAAAAGTAAAGGCAAAGGCCGGTAGTCTGTAGACTTTTAATTGAGATAGTTTAACTATTATATTATAAGCCTAGCCTAGAAAGAGGCGTGCTTCAGGCCCACCACTAAGCCTCCATAACTATAAAGCAGGCCCACCAGCTAGAAACTAAACTGCAAGGGCGCGCGCGCCACGCAGATGGACAGCCTAGGCTAGCCTAGGCCTAGAAACCTCTGCCTGGCCATTGTTGTCCTTGGCCTTGGCCTAGGCCTATCTACCACCACCACCCCCCCCCTCGCCCCTTTCCCTAATAAACAAGAAAGGTTACAGCAAGAAGTAGCAATCTCCTTTGGGACGTGTCCTCGGCAACCCCACAAGTCGTTGAGCTCGGTGCGACGATCACAAGTTCAGGGGGGAAGTATTTTGATTTGCAATTTGATAAAGAGTATGAAGGTGTATTTAGCATCATACTCATACTCCACAAAAGTTGATTATTTATAGTATAGTATGATATTACTTTACTAAATCTTCCTGGTTTATTCGTAGGGTTCACAGTAGTAGGGGATGTGAACGAATAAATTATTTATTTTAACCAAAGAATACTACATCATGTACAGTCTATACATGATTATCTTTACTTTACATACACTGTCTGTAAGTAGATTTATGTGGCTCCTGAGCTTTTCTCTAGCGTTGTTTTGTCTTGTCGACGATAGCATGGGTGATGCTGGCCCTCCAAAAAGCCACTGATTTGATAGAGCTGCATTTAAATTAACCTAGAAAGGTGGGAAAAAAAGCCGAAATCTTCTGCTGACGCCCCTCGGTGCATTAGTCAACATCAAACGATTTTGATTCACAAGCGAAAAAACAAACAAACAACAAAACAAAACAAAAGATCTTGTCAACGCTTTTCTTTTTTGCTTGTTTTGTTTTTTGTTGTTGTTTCGGTCTGGGTTTTTTCTGTTGGTAGGGGAGAAA
>JAOYNN010040568.1:0-12551 GCA_025770095.1 Goniobranchus kuniei | reverse complement strand
CAACAATATTAATAATAATAATAATAATAATAATAATAATAATAATAATAATAATAATAATAATAATAATAATAATACATCCTTGCACACACGCTCGCTGCACGCTCATTTAATAATATCTTTATTATTTTTATTCACCAAGGTAGGATAAAAGCCCACATTCATTTTTATCTCCTAAATTCACTTGATGACTAGCACTAACTCATACATTGGATAAATTGCAAAATCAGTGTTTCATGCAAAGACCACAATAAAGTCGAGGGCAATCAATAATACTTGGATATGAACCAATCAATGAATAATTGCACTGTGTGGAAATCGATCGAAGAGTCAAAATGCTGATAGCTGCTGTTGGACGAACAAAACAGATAATAAGTAAGGATTAAAAAAACAAATAAAAAAAACAAATGACCATGCTTGCCTCCGCAGGGGATCGAACCCTGGATCTTCGGTTTACGAGACCGACGCCTTACCACTTGGCCACAAAGGCGGTCGCGTTAAGGGGGAAAATAATTCTATATAATTCTTTAAATACATTCAAGTTTTTGAACTGAGATTGCAGTCTAGACCTAGGCCTATTTTTATCAGGACTATAGGAATCAAAGGAACACACGGATAGGCCCAATAGCCTAGATATAGATGCAAGAGTAAAGAGTAAACCCATAGACGGATTACAAGAGCAGAAGTCTTCTTATAGATCTAGTAGTTATAGGCTAAGCAACATGCATGGCAGGCATACAGTATTATCTACTAGGCCTGTTATGTCTATTCTATAAACTATAAATAAAATGACATGATGTCATAAAGCGTCTAAGTAAGTGTTGGCATAATATGAGAATATCTATACCCTTCTTTTGTGTATTTTGTCTATTTGGCGTATTTCTAATATTGGTTACGCCTACTTCGGTACGAAGACGAAGACAAGCCAGAATCAGAGCCAGATCAAAAACCAGGTTGGCCTGGCCTTGGCATTTTATTCTCTTCGGCCTTTTCGGCTGTTGATCTATTTTTAGCGGGGTCTTTCCAACCTCGCCATGTATGGTCATGAGCATGACCCCAGGACTCGATTCTCCTCCCATTCATCCTACAAAAAGCTTATTTCCAGAGGTTATGCTTATTGCATAATGGTATTATTAGATTCTACGCATCAAGGACGAAGGTGTTGAAGTAAACGGAGGCGTTGTAACTGAATTTTTAGTTCTCATAAAAAATAATAGCCTAAACGTTGTTTGTGTTGGGCTGAGGATTATTCCAGAAAAGAGCGAGAGTTGGCCGAACTAGGAACTCTCCGTTTGAGGAGGTATAACTAGAGTCGGTGTATACACCACACGACGCACAGTATATCATCATTGAGTCTACTTCTTGCTTTCTTTTATGGGTTTGCGTTGTGTGTGAGTGTAGCCTACCGACTGCTAGAATCTAGCTCTAGAACTAGATATCTACTGCTAGAAATCTAGGTAGATCCATGAAACGTTCATGTTAGAGTAAGGGACAAAATAGTTAGGCCTACAGGTGAATGTGTTGGTGAAGATCAAGGACAAGACTCTACATCTAGCAGCAGTAACAGTAAACTAACCCGAACGCCGACCCAACATAAAAACCTTAGCTAACCGTTAGCTTTGTTGACTCTAACACTAACAAACCCGGGTGCCCCAAACCCAAACCCTAACAATCCCTAACACTATCTCTAACAATCCCTAACACTAACCCTAACAAACCCTAATTATAAATCGTTTCGAAATTTAGAACCACAGAAAAACGTCTCTATTCTAATCATTTTCTATATTATCTTCAAAACCCTCTTTTTGATCTTTCTGAAACTTTGTGTGGTGGTTCGATGTATTCATGACCAATCGAAAATTTTTTTTTCAGTTCAAAATCAGATTTATTTGAGAAATTTGTTTATTTGTCCTATATTAAAAATGCCAAGCTGACAAAATTTCTATATTTGGATTTAAATGTTATCAGTGATCTTGATGATGATGCACGCAACTCAAAACAAGATAGCTTGTTTGGGTTTGAGAGTAGGTGTAGAAAACTCTATATACACTTTATCTCAATTTAATAGGGAGCTTTTATAATAGATCTATGTCGTGTCTTTTGCCTATCTATTGAACAAATAGTTTCGATATACGCTACTCTACTCTAGATCCAAAAGAAATAACAATTTGAGTTTTATCCAAGCATTTTTCCTTTGGTTTCATTGGATGTAGGAATGAATGGGGTTGTTTTAATGTAAATCGTAAAAATATTGTACATTCAACCATCTTGAGTATTTTATGTAGCTCTAATAGAAAAAATCTTTAATTATACTTGATAAAAATTTAAAAACAGGATTTTTATTTGGGCATGATCATTCCAGACTCATACTAAATTTCAGTTCCATCCGATGTACACTTTAGAAGATATAGGCCTCAATACGTGACTTTGAATTTTGAAAAGCACTATAGTAATGTCCTTATTATAGGCTAGCCCCAACCCTGCAACTGAAAATAACAATCCATAATGCCCACATGCGGCTAAACGGAGAACGACGCATCAGCCTGATTGACTGCTTATTTTAGTAATGTGATGGTCATATTATGGGATATCCAAAGACTTTTTTTTTTTTTAAGGCAGTGGTGTTAACTAGTCTGTGGTCTTGTCTTGTCTTGAATAGCATGAGTGCTGTGGACTCAGAGTCCGTGGCAGCGCGGAACCAAACTCCAGATTTCACACTATTTTACCCCTGGTGGCAAAACGATAGAAGGCTGCATGTGATACCATATGGAACGACATGTTGGGTCAGTGGCTTGACATATTTTCCGTACCGATGTCTTATGTATGACGAACAGTTGATTTTTAAAAACCATGCTGTTAGTGTGCATTTAACAAGAAAATACTACTAGTTAAATGCGCTCTAGCTAACGTCTTTGAGTAAATTTGAACTTGAAGAAAGTCTTGTTATGTTTTAGAGGCGAAACCGTTTATTTACGAACATCAATCAATTCACACGATGTAAACAACAAGAGGACAAATGGACATCAACTGATGAGGAAAGAAATCATATAGCTATTAAACTCAGAACATAAGTACAACATGGACATCGACTGATAAGAACATAGACTGCTTATGAACTTAACACATAAGTGCACATATTACATAAACATGCATGTGCCACACGTGGTAACATAACCCTACAAACCCCCAATGTTTATGTGTTCAATGCCCGGCGTCTAAGTCTTCCACTGTCCTCTGGTGCTAAGGTGGATTCTGATTTACCCATTGAGTTAAATGGGAGAAGGCGCTTTAGCATTGTAGGGACTTTATGGGTGGCAACGGGCTGCTCTTTTTGTATGTCAGCTGCATGGGGTGGTGTTGGCAAGACCTCCAGATCAGGTACACTTAGAGGAGGTCATCTATATCAGTAATGACTTGTGCTGGCTCGAGTATGACAGGTGTAGTAGACATGACCGAGTCATCCAAACTCCGCTTGATATCAGGAGGTGAATCGTTTATGATAGCTTCGCATTGGACACAGAATGGAGTACTTTCAATAGACGTTGATGCAGGTTTGAACTCCCTAAGGAAACGTCTGTCTCTCTTTGTCACCCGTCCAGATCCATCTACCTTAATAAGATATTGGTCATGCCCACATGCTTCCTCTACAGTGCCAGTGCGATGCCATTTGGTGGGGTTTTTCCCAGTTTGGTTCTGAATAAAACATCTGTCACCCACACTGAGAGGACGTAGTGATTTAGCATGTTCATTCAGAACTTCAGAGGACTTAGTAAAGCGCATGCGAAGTGCTTCTTCCTTGCTCGTCCATGCTTCACGCCACATAGGTCGTATGTGAGGGTTTGAGAATTTTTCCAGACGATTCACGAACGTGAGGGAATCACAAATGGGTCGGCCGAAAATAATATGGGATGGTGAAAGATCACAGTCTGGATCAGGGGTGTTACATAATTGTAGTAGGGCTCTGAAAAACTTGTCGTTGTTAAGAGAGCCACTGGGACTATGTTTGATGGTAATATGCAGATTTTATGGCAATTTCAGCATGTCCATTTGATTGGGGATTATATGCGTATGAGATGCTTGGCTTGACACCCCATTTTATGAGGAAATCTTGTGTAAGGCTTGCAGTAAACTCTGGCCCACTGTCACTTGACAACTCTTCAGGAACGCCAAATGTGGCAAAAAAGGAGCGTAAGTAAGCAATCAGGCCCCGGGCCCCTGATCAGGTGCTCCCTGTGGGAGTAGAGAAGATTTATGACCAGCCGGTCCCTGATCACGAGATAGTGGTTACCCCCGAACTCAAAGAAATCAGCGAATACTTGCTCGAAAGGGGTGGAGGGTGGATTAGCTGGTTCCGATGGTAAAGGGGCCTGAGATGGTGCATTGCGGTTGCATTCACGACACCTTGAACGTGTCTCCTGGATGCTTCCAGTCATGCCGGGCCAGAAGACGATAGATTGTGCTTGCAGCTGCGTAGATGAAATGCCCTGGTGCGCTGAATGTAGGCTTTCAAGGACCATATGGCATAGCGATGGAGGGACAACCCCCCGGTCTTTGTAGAGTATAACCCCATCTGTGACGTAGAGTGAATCTCTCTGATAATGATGGGTATTCTTGTGAGAAGCCTTCAGCGATGGCTATAAGAAGCACAGAGAGGACTGGGCCCTTTTTGTCTCCTCTGCCAAATGGGACCAGCAGATTGTCGTGATCTCCTCTGTTTCATTGCTTGTTGCGGCAGCGATAAGGAACTCTGACTGGTCAGCAGCTGTCAGGAATAAAACATTGGTGTCTGATGCAGGATACTGAGACGCAGCATCTGCTGCAAAATTGGTCTTTCCTCATAAGTGTTCTATGCGAAAGTGCCAAGGGAGGGTACGTTGTTTAAGGCGAAAGAGCCTGGTGTTTGATATTTCATGAAGCGTGCGATCACCGAAGATTTTAGTAAGGGGTTTATGGTCCGTGACTACAATAAGGTTTTGGCAGCCCTGTGTGAAGTACCTTGTTTGCTCTAGCCCCCAGGCTATTGCCAGTGCCTCACCCTCGATTGTAGCGTATCATTCTTCCGTGCCCGACAAGAAACAAGATCCTGCTAAAGTAACTCTCCATCCATTTTTACAGCAATCAGGGAGGACAATATTACAGGATCAGTGCTTTTGAATGAGGAAGTATCCTATGCCACGTGAAGACCAGTCTGGGCGAAGGCATGTGGGTTTTGACATGTCGAAGATCTCAACCCCTTGTGAATGGATTGGATTGTTAATTCTTTGGACTCCTTGAATGCTTTGTCAAGAACCTGGCTCCAGAAAAATTCGTGCCCTGGACTCAGAAAAGGACAGAAGATTGTCATGAAATCCTTAAAAGCTAAGCATAGTTTGACACTTGGTTCACAGGCCCAAACCAGCTACGAATGTCCTTCGTACACGTTGGGGTAGGGAATGTTCTGATTGCATCTATGTACTTGGGCAAAGGGTGGTTTCGGTAAAGTGAAATCCAGCGAAGTACACGTTGCACTCGGCAAATTGAAACTTATCTGGATTCATGACAGCACCGGCAGCACCCACCGTGTGCAAGAAGTCAATGGTACTCCACCAGTGGGTTTCCAGGTCTTCATCGTGGTGGATGGTGTCGTCAATACATCTTTCTTTTCTCGGGAAGTCGGTTAATATGGCATCGAATTTACGATTATACCCATCGCCTGAAGACATAAATCCCTGGGGCGCACGTGTGTACCGCCATCGGCCGGATGTTGTAATGAAAGTTGTGAGATGTCTATCAGGCTGTTTGAGGGGGACACTATGGTACCCGTTCCAGGTATCAGTCACCGTCTTCCATGTCTTTCCAGGGAGTTGGAAGGGAGTTTCAGCAGGGGTGTCTCTCGTTTACAGAACCTGTTAAGAGGTGACAGATCAACGGTCCGTCTTGGGGTCCCATCGTGCTTACGAGTCACTACCATTCGATGGCACCAGGTCACCGGGACTCCGTGCGTTACCCTTTCGATTACGCCTAGGACTTCGTCTCTGATAAGGTCCTCGTATACGTGCTGCTGCCAGTGCAGTGGTACTGGGACAGGCTTGTTGCATACTTTGGGAGTGGCAGACTCATTGATGTGGATCTCCCTCTGTGGATTAGACCCTGTGAGCGCCGTGGGAGCATGTGTTGAATATGGACCTTGCATAATGGTCAAAAACCATTTCTGCATTTTCCATTATTCTCAGGGATGGGTGCAAAAGGGAGGAATTTAGGTTTTTCAAGGACTGCTGTTCTCTGTGGACAGTTTACATGTAACCAGGTCATCGTGAGGCTGCCCACAACCCAAGGAGAGAGCCCTAACACTCACATCGATAGGAATAGTATTGCATGAGGATAGTCGAGATGAGATATTTGAATCACTCGCACTACTGCCAATGATAAGGAATTGTTCGTCTGTAATCAGAAGGTCTGCCATAGTATTGCACGACAAGTAAAAACCCCTTACAGTGTCAGAAACATGCACCATTGCCTGGCAAGTTATCTTGTGGCCTTTGGGCGATTGACCATTGACTGGTCCTTTAAATTGTCCAATTATGTTCATGGGATTTTTGTTTACTGCACGGATTTTCATGGTTGATTGCTGAAGGTCATTCACAGAGAATCCTGCTTTCTCAAAGTCATGCAATCCCCACACATTTGACTGGGCGCCAGTGTCAGCAATGACATCCACCAGGACTAGACGGGGCTGGTTGTGATCAGCGAATCAGATGCAGAAGGACGCTGTTGGGTGTTTGCAAGCATTATTCTGCAAGCATTATTCTCCAGTGCTGATATCTGGGAAATTTGGTCTGAACGATGATTGTCGCTGTCCTCCTGGGGGCGGTTCGAAGATTGTTATGGTTTCTTGGCCCGCCAGCAGTCCAAACATTGTTTGTATGGCTGTTTTTGATGCCACCACCTGGCCTCTCCCTGTAGCACATAAATAGTTTCCCACAATCAGGACATGGGACAGTTTGAGTCATGGGTGAGTCAGGCTTGGTCTGTCTGCCGCGTTTGTATGTCGACATTGATGTCGGTGTTGCATTTCGAGCCCCCCACATTTTCTATTGCATCCGAATAGGGGTTTATTATAAAGGGGTTAATGTTTAAACGGGTTGGTTCCTTCCCTTTGAAGTCTATGGCGATTAATGCAGTATCCAATTGCAAATGGAACAAAAATGGCAGACATTAACCCCTTTACTATAGACCCCTACTTGGATGCAATAGATTATTTAAACATTAACCCTTTACTATAGACCCCTACTCGGATCCAATAGAATTCTTCTATTAGGGATATGTAAATAATGTTGGTGTTCAACAAATAAATAGTAATACTAAATGCTACTACTTTATATATAATCTGGACAATACACAGTGGGAGAGCATAGAACATGGTGATGCATTTTGTTCAAAGTTAATTTGTCAACTGTCTCCACTAGCCCATTGCCCATCTAACCCAGGTATCAAGTGAAGGCGGGCACCGCTCACATTACCGTAAACCTTCTTTTTTTTATAATCCCCCACCTCGGAGGTACTTTCAACAAACAGTTATTAAAAGTCTTAATTTGTAATCATACGCATATCTGTAAACGTATGGAATATGCATGGGTACAAATGGCAAAGTGTAATCTCATCATATTTTAAAAAGCAAAAGAGTAGTAAACAGTTTACAAATCTTTTTCTCATTGCAGTAGTTAAATGCACAAACTAAGAACGCTTAAAAATGACATGCCATGTAAAATAAGGTACAAAGGGAAATAAAGACTATTGCATAAACTGCCTCAGCCAGTCAGACAAAGACAGACAACTTAATGGTCCATAACCGTCCATGGTCCCAACCAAGAAACAAAATTATCCCCCCAAAAAGAAAAGAATGCAGATGGATAACCTGACAGTGACACCCGAAGCTTCAGTTCATTTTAACACAAATGCCCGTTTGGAGCCACAGTATCAAATTGTATGTAGTAGCATTAAGTCAGACTTCACGTTTAAGAGTTTTATGGAGAGACAAATAAAAAATCTGCCGTTCTCTAGTATTTAAAAGAGGGACACTTGAATACAACAAACTCTCACTCTGTAAAAGTACAGAATGAAATGGCATGGGAGTGGAAAGAGAAGCAGCTAGTCTAAAACTTATGCTATTATATTCAAAGTAAGGTTTGAAAAAGGATCCCAAAACCTATGTTATGTCCAGTCAGAAACAGAAATCGTAGAAGAGAGTTGACTGAAACTTACAGTGTAGCCCTCTTTACATAAAGTAAAACTTCTCTTATATACAATGCCTTTGATCTATTTAACAATTTTCAATATGATTTTCCTTTTCCAGCGAATCTCCCATGACGTCACCTCAGAAGATTGCACAATCCCCCAGTGTGAGTCCTAACTCATCTCCAATTAAGAGCCCCCTTCTTGATGATGGCAATGTAGTTGGTTCCCAATCCTTTGTCGCAAAATGTTTTTATGGCTTGAAGAGTAGTGCCAAGAAAGATTTAGCCTCGCCACCAAGGAAACTGGAACAATTTAAGCGCCAGAAGGAAGAGTTGAAAATCTTACGGGATCCATCTCTGAACAAAGTACTCCTGGAAAGGATTGCCAGGTCTCCTGTGAAACAAGCCGTCCTTGAATCATGCCCACTTGAAGAGTTTCGCAAGATCTACCGCGATGAGATTAAAGAGGTTGAACTTGCAGCTAAACTGTCTAACAACAGATTAACGCGTTCATCATCTAAAATTGTATACAGGCGAACCGACAGTGATGAAGAAGATAGGTCTGATGATGATTGTATGTCTTTTGTTGATGAGGAGGTCAGTTTCAAGATACCAAATAGAGGATTTGATATTGATAGTGCCAGTGACTGCTCATCTACCAAAGTCCATTCACCTGCATCATTGAAAGATAAATATCTAGTCCCTGATTTGAACATTCCAAACTCAGTAAAGTGTGATGATCAGGATGAATACGTTGATGATGCTTCTAATCATGACCCAGAAAAGGACGATTATCAACAGTCACCTTTGCAGAGGAAACTAATTTCTTGCACAACTTCTACTTCAGGGCGTAAATTTTTCAAAACAAAGTCTCCTCGTGATTCCATTGCTGTTGGTACTCGTAGTGTAGTTGTGGGGAAGAATTTCAACCTACGGTTTGTTCCGAAAAGTCATGGCAAGGAGCCGAAGTCACTGAAGAGGAAAAAATCTGGCACAACAGTGTTTAAGCCAAGAAGACTATCCCTTGAGGACAGTATTACAAGTCCAGCCTCAGTTCTATCAAACCACACAAATATTGAAAAAACGACTGTGATGACTACCTCCTTCAGAAGAGGGAATAGTTTCAACAACAAAGATGACTTCTTAGAGGATCTTATTGTGAAAAAGGATCCCAAAACCTACTTCATGTCCAGTCAGAAGCAGGATAAAGATGAGGATATGCTCTCTAATAGTTTGCCAGAATCAGACCAGATTGGCACTAGACGGACGGAGAGTCGGAGTCGGAGTCCTACAGAATCGCTTTTGTCATCAAATGAAGGAAGTGAAAACAAGACAGAAAATGGTACCAAAGTCAAGACAGCCCAATCGGATCAAAAACTATTTCCCATCTTTACCAGTGAAAAGAGCAGTGGGATAAGTAAAATTCAGTGAGTAATTTGGCAGCTAATTAACTATACCACTAGTTGTTTTCTAAAAAGAAAAATTGAGTTCAAGATTTAATTTTTGAAACTATTTACTGTCCAAAACCCTTTTATCTTGTATAAATATTATTTAAAACCAATGTATTTGATGGCAGAGATAAACTTAATTTGTTTTAGTTTTTTGTTTGTCTGTTTTTTGTTTTGTTTTGGCTTTTGTTTTGTTTTGGATTTTGGTGTGACAATTCGGCTAATCCCATCAGCAAAAGTTACTGAAACCTTGATTGATATGACAAGCATTAGTTGAATACATGTATGAGCACCTTCATTCTTAGGTTGTCTTCGATTTCATAAAACTTACAATCACTTTACTGTAAAAATATGAATTCTCTGTTGAACTATGACAAATACAAGTTTTTTAAAGTTATTACCACCAAGTAAAAAAAATGTCTTCCACATTTACCTTAGTCATCTCGTGATGAAAGATTTCCATCAATGAATTATCTTTACCTAATAATAGTGTGAGCAGATAGTTGATTCTGCCTGAAACACAACATCTCTAGTCCAGTAAAATTGATGAAATAGAAAGCACAAAGGAGTCAAAGATAGCTGGGCATTTCTTATTCTGGCACTCTTTTCAACCTTGACTCTGGGACAAATAGAGAATCTCATTTTCAAGTCTGGAGTCTGAAAAAATAAAATCTTTAAGGGGTATAGAAATGATAGTAGTCTCCTACAATCCCAGGTTCTCTTTGATTGTTTTGTGATGCCTTGTCTTGGATATTTGTTTTGTAATATGTTTTATGCATACATACCTTCAAATCAAGATCTCTTTAGTTATGTTTCTATATATGCTTGACATACTAAAATTATTTATTAAGAATACATACATTTGCTAATCAAGATCTCTTAGTTATAGTTTTATACATGTAGGCCTACTTGACATACTGAAGGAAAATTCAAAGCAGGAAAGTTGGAAGGAAATTGTTTTACTGACACGATTTACACAGAATTTGCAGAAATGTGTTTTAATTTGGGAAGGCTATTCTCAGCTTCTTTTTGTTTGTTTAATTCTATTTATAACATTTTTCCCCAAGGGCAAAGACTTCTCCCAAATCCTTGTCCCCCCAGTTGAAGAAAGCAGCAAACGACGGTCAATCTCAAATGGTTATTGTGAGTATTTAAATTTATATGACTTAAAATTTTCAGCTTTATAGTTTGATAATGAGTATTTACAGGAAGCCTTTTCTTATCAGAGGTCAAGGTTGGGTAGTATACAGAACCAAATACACCCATAGGTTGTCCTTTTTGTGTAGTTTTACAAAGGATTTCAAAGATAGAAGGCTGTCACAAATTTCAAGTTTCAGTTGCATGCCCTGATAGAACTTTCTCACCCAGTCAAATCAATGTGCCACCACTTTGAACTGAGCAATTCAAGCAATTGATTGATTTAATGCCAGTTTCATCGAAAACTCTTGATTTCTCCTCACAATGGCTTTATTGGATCACTGTTTCATTGCAGTAAACTCATATCCTCCTAATATTTTGCTTAAATACAAATTATGTTATCAATTGCCATTTTGCCAAATAATTTGTTTTCTTCTAGACCTATTCAAAAGGTTAACTTCTCTTGACCAGATTCAGGTTTTTTCTTGAAACATTTTTTGTGTTTTTGTTTTTTGTTTTTTCTTAATAAAAGTTTATTTAAACTTTTCAGGATGCTGGACAGAAGAAATTTGGTGCCACACAGTGCAATGTTTGTAGCATGCTCTATTGCTATGCTGATCCCATGGATGAAGCTGAACATAATAAATTTCACAATCGACGTCTTGAAGTCCTCAAATTTCGTGTAATTCATGGCTAATTTCTTTGAATTTCTATTCTCACTGAGGAATCTGATGAATTAATTTTTAATTAAGCGACAGTTTAGTTTCTGCTTTATTTCATATGTAAATTTATCAATCATTTTTCAACAGTAATATCTAGACTTAAAGGGAATTAACATGCACAAAGAGCAAGAGAGGGTGCAGGGAAGGGGAACAGGATTGGAGAAGGGAGTATATATGATTTTGAGAATGATAGTGTGAGGGAAAAAAATTTATATTTTGTGGGGTATTCTTTTTTTTCAATATGCGCACTTGCGTTTATTTTGATTTTGTTTCAATTTCGATTAGCTGTTTTAATACTGCATTTTTACTTCATGCAAAGCGGAGACCTCTGCTAGTGTCTCTGGAAAATATCTACTACAGTTGGGAATGTGTATCTTAAATCTGTCTCAGCTATCATTCGACTTAGCATTATGAAATTTTGCATGCATAAGGTTTAATTTATTAGTATTTAGCTGAAAATCTCATGACAGAACTAGTGCTTTTAGTCTGTTGTGGCCTAGCGGTTATTGTGTTGTTTTGTTGTTGTTTTTTTTTTGTTTGGTTTTGTTTTTTCCCCCACCCTCCACAAAATTATAGCAATTTTAAAACATTCTTTATCCTTTTGTTTTAGGGTTGGAAAAAGGGAAGAGAAGTCCAGGTGTTTCCCATTGATCTTGGAGTTGTCGTGATGGTTTTGTCGGATGATTCAAAACTTTGTCGTAAAAAGGTAATGTTTTCTATATGTGATATTTTCTGAATTTGGGGAAGGTAAAGTTAGAAGGGTTCATAAATGTATTTGTCTGGAGCCAAATGCAGACTGTGGGATCTGGGGACATGTTACCAAATGTCACAGTCTATTAATCATTAACTTCCCATTGGCTGGCCAGGAAAAAGAAATAGAGAACGATGAGAAATGCTCGCTAGCTTAAATAGGCACACAGACAAGGGAAGGAACCTCGAAGTGTCTGCGAGCTGATGGCTAATAAATAAGAGGTGAAAAGATCGTCTTCAAGAGATCAAAGAAATGGATAAAGGTAAAATACAACTTTGCC
>JAOYNN010040457.1:0-12552 GCA_025770095.1 Goniobranchus kuniei | reverse complement strand
TTATTATTATTATTATTATTATTATGATTATTATTATTATTATTATTATTATTATTATTATTATTATTATTATTATTATTGTAAGACTGCTAGCCATCAACCCCACCTCCGTCTTATGCCTGACAGTGCTATTTATTATCAAATGTCTGTAACTTTATAGATGATGTTGACTTACCACCCTCTTTCCAATTTGATTGTAGTGGAAAGTGACATTTCAGAGGTTGTTATCGATGAATACGAGGACCCCCTGTCCATGCCTGATGGATGTTTGGCCAGAATTTACTTTTTCACCTATCTGCCATCATTGTTACTACACGCTTACACCATTCCAGACAGCCGAATTCTGGTATGGGTGCTTTATGTCTATTTTTCTGTTTTGTTTTGCTTATGTGGATTTAATCTGTGGATTTTTAATTGGGTTATCATTTTTTCCCATTCATTCTAATAAACGTCCACTTTAATCCTTTATATCTTGTAAGTGATATGCAAGCTTTACCAAGACGTGAATCTGACCAAGACTAGTATCAATAAAGGCTAGTCTACCACCTATTATAAATGAGGGTATCTTACCTATCTAGTGTTCCTGTTACATGGAAAATGTTTAAATAAATCCCACCCTTCCCCTTTCGCAAAACAATCCAAGACACAAGATGCCAACAAACCAAGAAGTAACAAATCGGCCTAACGTCATTGCTGGTCATAACGATCATTATGACTCTGTCAGTCATTAAAATGACATAATACAAAATATTATATACATTCTTTGAATTGTTACAAATCGCTCCATAATATATTGATATTGACTTTGAAAATGTATGTATGGAAGAGAAAAAAAAACTCACATTGAAAGATTCTGACAATAAGATTTACAAACAATCAAAAGGTTGAAAATGTAAAGGTAATTGATACACTGTGGCAATTTAAAATGATCAGTTCACATCAAGTGCTCAAAATGGCCGACGTTCTGCTCAAGAAAACTATAAACGTTCTTCAACTTTTCTTCTGGTATGAACACATTCATAAGCACATTCTTTTTCAATGGTTATTCTAATTTCAGCAATTGTTTCAGGTTTTACGGCTGTAGCCCTTGTCCTTTAGAGGTCCGCACACAAAGAATTCCATAGTGGTCAAATCTGCTGATCTATTAGCAATTCAATGGCATATCTCCTTCTTATCCTTCCAGTTGAAAAGCTTTCACATCACGGTGAAAGCGGTCACAAGAAGTCTTTAGTGGTCAAATCTAGTGATCTAGCAGGGATTCAACGGCATATATCTTCTTCTTCTCCCAGTTGATAAGCTTTCACATCATGGTGAAAGCGGAGGGCGCATCCGGTATTGGAAATAGAAAAGCATTGCCAAAGAGTATATTACTATTCTGGGAGACCCGGTGTATATACAATCATGCGCAAAAGTAACCCAGCGCTTACGTTCATAACACTAGCTTTTGATAATTAATTCAAAGACAAATATCAAATATACCTATTGAAACTATACCTCATTGCGCATATTCTGACCCGTCAATGGAAGTGCTCAGTGGGTGCATTCACGTTTTGTCAATTTCTAAACGATCGCTGTGAGAAAATCTGCTTTGTAAACTAAAGGAAAATACGCTGCGGTTAAAAGTACATCTGTATATAGTATATTTTAAGCTATGCTTGTTCTGCATCATTATGCACCAAGCCATTGTGCATATCAGTTTCCTGTAACTCAAGCAATAGTATTTTTATCTTCATTCCCTTTTGCTAAGCGCAATTTATAACCATTTGTTTATGAATGTCTGTGTTATTGCGGGATTTGGGAGTATTTGACTGATTGAGTTGTCAAAATGTTCGAAATTCATTATAGATTAATGGGAAGCAAATTGAAACTGAAACGATATGCAAATTTGGTGGCACGAGTCTACTGAATGAATGTTTGCGTAACTTTTGCGCAATACTGTATAATTTGTCATCCATTGGGTAACTATGCTTATAGCACTTGACAATGCGTTTTACTGCCCTGACCATGTCTAGAGACAACAGAGACGATTTTGACATTAATGTGTTAAGCATGGATACATCATCATTGAAGGACATTATTAGTAATATATTATGCGCATTCTTAATTGATCGATTTTGCTTTAAAAAATCATTTGCGGTAGGGTGGTGGTGGGGGTTTAATGTGCATTCTTCAAGCACTTATAAATCAGATGTCATCATCTAAAAGGCCTAAATACATCTATTTGTATTTTTTTACCAATTTTATTTATTGATAGGGGGTTATCCATAAGGAGCTTTAAAAAAATCGGGGAAATTCGATAAATGCACTTCAAAGAATGACACCACTCTTCAGCCATTACCGGATTTTCCCATTGAAATACATTCTCCTTGGCTTCAGCCACCTTCCTGCTACACTTTCCAAATCATACAATGGTCCTTCGTATTGTATGCTAAGGACGATGGTGCCCATCAATGTGGACTAGTTAAGGGCGTGTTGACCTTGTGTCTTCACTGTGCTATTACCATACACAGCTTATTTAGTGTGATCACAATGCACCTTATATCGACTGAGCCAGTTGGTGTTAGTGGCTGGGGCCCTCCATACTAAGAGGGACTCTGAAGGGATATGGTTGATGGAAATATAAACAGTTTTGGTCCTGGAAGACATAATGTCAGAGAAATGCAGCGCCTTTACTTGAGAGCAGAAAAGAAGGGGGTTGATGTAAAAAAAGAGGGGGGGAGTGTAAAACATTGCGATTTTAAAATAAAAAAGAATTTCAAAACTGGTGCTTTTTGTTTGTTTGTTTATTTTAACAAAAGCTCCCATAATCCTAAAATTTTAAGATGAAATTTGCAAGCATTTAGTTATAATGAGTCTATAGATAGCGATAGTAGCTGTTTATCTTGGTATTAACTGTTTCATTGGATTTGGGTGTGGGGAAAAGGGGAGGGGGGGGGGAGTACTTAGGTGATAAATGTGTATATTTTTGGAACAGAAAATTAAAAAAAAAAAAAAAAGTAAATAATTTTTCTTGAAACAGCCAACCCCAGAATATCAAAACCACTCTTGCTACTTTATAGCTTATCTAGTTGAAAAATAAAACAGTGTGTGAAGTTTGGTGCTATTTTGTTGCTTGGTTTTTTGGCTACTTGACTTTTTTTCCCAGAGCAAATGGGCACGCCCCCCAAAAGCGCCCATATTTTCATGTATGAATGAATACAGCAAAATACGTCATACAGAGAATAATAATATCAGAATGCGCATAATACGTCCTTAACCAGCCAGATGCTCATTCAAACTAAATTCCAGGAAAGTTAGTGGACAAAGTGCTTTGCAGAAGACATAAAATCAAGGGCACGTCATTACGTATCACGACCACACTGATCACCCATCAGAATCCTGACCATGGTGACGGTTGGGATTCGATTATGTGCTCCAACATTATCTCCATCGTCCCCGTCTTCCTTTTCCCAGCTACTGCAACAGTTAGATATTTTGTTGTTTTATTTGTTGATTTTTAAAAGTTTAGTAACTACCTCTACAATTTCAGGGTGGATGGCAAGCTAAAATGTACCCATTGTCATTTGCCTTTGCCGTGGCTTACATTGCAATCTACAGTTACATCATGGTATGGATGGCCCTCTATGCTGGTAAGCTGTGATACGGTTGTCTCACTAACTATTAATCATGTAATTTACATCGTTAGAGTAAACGGATTCATGTTGGCCTCTAAACGGACAAGTCTATCATGGATGGAGTCTTTGGACTAGATGCACTTTTAGAGTGTTAAATAATTAAACAACAACAGTAACAAACAAACAAATAATCAAACAAACACACAAACAAAAGCCCAACACACCCATCTTTAACATTTAGTTCACATCACAAACTGATGCATTTCTACTGGCCTAAAATGTTTCATCTAAAATACGGCAAACAGAATCTAATATGGATAATATTGATGCCAAAAAAGTGACTTTAAAAAAGCATGGAGTTATACGTGCAAAGGATGGCAGCACCGATGTGTGTGCATGTGTGGTTGTGTGTGTATGAGTGTGTGTGTGTGTTTTGGGTAACTGCTGTCGAGATAAAGATGCACTTGAATCTATCGGGGACTGTCAGCCACATATCATAGCCTTGCATCAGGCTAATTGATGAAGAGATTAACAGAATGCTAACAACCAAAGTCTAAATGGCCGACATAATGTGAAATAATAAGTGATTGAGAGACTGACTGATTAAAGCCAATGACTGATTGGCGATCTACGTTTGAAACTTTGGGTTAGGAAAGAAACATCTGGTTGAGAGACAAAACAATCAGTGATGTCCTTAATGAAAGTTTTCAGCAAGTTTGATTTTCTAGTGACGGATTGGTTTATTGCACTACGCCTCGGTGGCCAAATGGTGATCACAGCTCGGCACGAGTCGAGAGTCAAGAGGCATTCACCATTGTCAGCACAATCGTGCGTGACAGTGTGGGTTCGAACCTCGCTAGTGAGCGGTCATGCTCATAACAGTAAGTCATCGACTTTGTGTCCTTGGGTAAGACACTTCACTTCGCTTACATCACTCGACTCAGGTGTTAATGAGGGCTTGACCGTTAAGACAGCGCTGTTTCTGTCTGAGAAAATGTATTCACGCCTAACAGGCTGCATGTCTTGTTCTAAATGTTCTGTGTTGCTGTTGGTCAGTGGAGTAAAATGTCAGTGTAAAGTGCCGTGAGCATGGCTATGTCGTGGAACGTGTGCTATATTAAAGTCATCTTTACTTTACTTTTCAGTGTACTGAACAAGCTGGGTGTATAACAGTGGGGGTGGCAGTCATTGTTTTGTTTCCCTAATCGCTGTTATTTTATACTGTGGATATTAAAAATGGGGATGGGGTTGGCTTATTTACTTATTTATAAGCCGCTTGTACCATATTTAAGTACAAGCCTTGAACTTAAGACATGGTTGATAGTACGTTTTGGAAGATTTTTCACATTACTCGGCCAAGCATTTTTACCAAAAGCAAGAAGTATCAGTAAAACAATACTGTAATTCTCAGTCGGGATAAGGCTTCAGAAACTGTTACCTTATCAGAAACCACATTTTCATGGGCATTTATTATTTATTTATTTATATGTATTTATGTATGTATATATTCATTTATCTATTAATTCAGAATATTTATGTGTATGTCTATTCAATTATTTGTATTTATTTACTAATATGTATTATTTAATTATTTATTTACAATGTTCAACTGTTTCGTGCCTACGAGCTTTCTAAATCGCAAAACTTCACCATACAATCTGTTCTGCTTTTTAAACATCGGATGCTGTCGTTACGAAGGAGGAAAACTTACTTGGTATAGAGGATTCACCTACAATGGTTGTACAGTAACATTAACAAATGGACTGACTAAAGAACTGATTGTCACAGTAACTGACGCATTATTAGTTTTTGCTTCCATCGCAAATTATTTGCTTTCTATTTTTAAAAAAATCAGAGCAGTCTTTTGATATAAAGATCAATACATAAAATTTACCTCTTAGTCCTCGAGATTTCCTTCCCTCGGCTGTGCGCGGATGTCTACCGTAGTATAATCAATTACTGCATTTTCAATTAAGGGGTTTCTATCTTTTAGTTTTATCGAACACCTTTTACTATATAGGATTTCAGATGGGTCGTTATCATCATTCTCTTTAAAGGAAGCTTCATGCAACTACGAAGTCCTCGATTACATATTATAATTTGGTTTGTTCTAAATAAAATTATGTTTTTGATGTGGATACATCTAAGACGCTATTAGGGATGCCATGAGCCTTTGAATTGCTTATGTTGACGACACCTTTGGATTTAAATTGTTGGTTGTTGAAGCACTAAGATTTGTGGAAGATTTTGAGGAAACACTTTTTCTGCTTCTTTCGTCTGTATTTTTTTTTCATATCAAGACGCCTTTAAAGCCTTTAGTGACTATTTAAGGTTCTAAAGACTTCTTGGATTACTTATTGCAAACATCAAATTTCGATGTCTTACATAAGTTCTTACATGAGTAACCATCAACGACTGCCACGATTCTTTGCCTGGTCACATTGTTATGACTACATTCATTCCGGATTTCTAAATCTATATTGTCGGAAACTTTACGCATCACAGTAGAAAGTTATGAGTGAACAAATCAGAAAAGAAGTCATTATTCATTGGCTGTCCCCCATTTGTGTGCATTACATGACTTAAAAATACTATCGTAGTCGCTTGCACACTAGATGAACAGATTACGTGTTTACACAAAAGGCAGTAGAAAGTCCTGAGTGGTCATCGCATGCACTGTTCGGGGCTTGATGGCCATAGTTATTTAGCTATGTTTTTCAAGAGATGATACTTTTCTTTTCGTTGTTTTCCTCATCTGAACATCC
Source organism: Goniobranchus kuniei (assembly GCA_025770095.1). Classification (NCBI taxonomy): domain Eukaryota; kingdom Metazoa; phylum Mollusca; class Gastropoda; order Nudibranchia; family Chromodorididae; genus Goniobranchus; species Goniobranchus kuniei. The sequence goes on along the minus strand of JAOYNN010040457.1, from coordinate 6,173 downwards.
TTTCTACTATTTCTGTTCTCTCTTTTACTTTACACTAGTCTATCGTATTGCTTTTCCCATTGGTGCTGACATGACATTTGTAGGATCAAAGAACCCTAACACAAATAAGCAGAGCCGTTCGGTGTCCCCAGTTGTCACACTGAGAGCAAATGGGGACCGACAATAGACATGACACAAGGAAGTAGTGCTGGATCGATCTGGGAATGAGATTATTTCTGGCGTTACTGAACATAGTGCAGTTCAATTCAATCCAATAGACTTTATTCGTCCTCTTTGGGAAATGACTTTTCAAAAGTGCTATAAACTTATTACAAACACATTTGATAGGAATTAAAAAATCAAATAATAATAATAATATTGGATAAGAAGGTCTACATGAAAAGTAAAATCAATGTTTGTTTGAAAATCTGCTCCAAATGGTAAAACAGTAATTAATGGTATGTGAGGATTACCCTTTTGAATTTGCATTAAACTTTGGATCAAGTCAATAAAGTAATTCTTGACTGATCTTAACATTCAAAAAAACAAAAAAACAAACAAACCAAACAAAAAACCAACCCTAAAAGTCTGTACACTACAAAGAATTTTATAAAGACAAAAAAGAGAATGGAAGAAGCAGTGGAGAAAATAGAAAAGCAAGTAAAATAAAATAAAATTGGGAGTGGGAAAAGAAAAATATACAACTATTACAATCGTAAACAAGTCAAGTAAATAAAAACAACACATAAATTAAAATAATTTTAAATAAAAATCATTAACTCATGAAATGGATTTTTGTGTTTGAGAAAGAAACTGATGTAGAATACTTTTTTTTTTTCAAATATCTGTTGATTTGGGTCTTATGTACATTCTGCTATTGGTGTTGAAACATTATGGGAGCAAGCAAAGAATGATGTTCACTTGTTGACTGAGCTATTTATCCCAAGCACAATGCTTAAGTACTGGGTATCTTTAACCCTATCAGACCGTATTCCTGATTTATCAGGAATGCCCCAACAGGCCCACAATGAAGGATTCGCGAATAATCGGAATCAGTATGAGGGAAAAGAAAATTACATTATAAGCTAAAAATAGCTGACCAATCACAAATTTGATATGAATTTAGTGCGGCACAGACCTTTTGCAAATGGAAGCTTCTTGCTATATGGTCATTCTTGCATATTGTTGATCAGGAAGATGAGACGATTGACAAAACGGACAAGATTTATAAAACCAGACCAAAGCTCAATGGATTGCTCACGAAATTTCAGCAGTGCTACAAGCTGAAAAAAATTTCTGAGCTTGGATGAAGGGATGATTCCTGCAAAGAATCGCTTGGGAAGCAAACAATTAATCAAGGATAAACCCACTAAATGGGATATCAAGTCATTCCTGTTATGTGATGCTGAGAATGGCTATGTCTTCAATGCGGAAATGTATACCTGCAGTGCAGAAATTATCCACAGGCCATTAGACGCGACTGGAAATACCGTCGTTCGCCTCATTACATCATGCAGACTGGACCAAAATGGAGTGAAAACTGTTACCTCTGTCATAATAGCATAACAATTATGATTGGGCAAGACAAGAAACCCATCCACTTCATATCCAACTATCAAAATCCAGCCATAGTTGCAACTGCCAACAGAAGGGACAAAGATGGAACTTTGTTAGAGATCAACATGCCACTTCTTGTAAAAGATTACAATGCTTACATGGGAGGATGTGACAAAAACGACCAAATGGCAAAACTTCATCGCAGCCAAAAGCACTACAAGCGGCCATGTCACTTCATTGTGAAATGTTTTATGTGGGCCTGCTACAAGTCTTATGTATTGTACATAAAAAGTCACTTGCAGCCTCCAAAAAGCCTCAGTATTTAACCAGATACCTCAAACAGTTGTGCCCATAACTCATCAGGGATTATCGATCTGCTGCTGTCCTCCACATTCGCAAAGAGCCCTACCCACTCGGACTAACAAATGGACCGCACTTCCCAATTATTCTTGCTGACTCATCTGCAAATCATGTCTGTGTTGAGTGCAGTCAAAAGCACCTCAAATACAAAAGGTAAAAGCCTGGAGTAGCCTACAAGGACAATCTAAACAAGCTGGTGAAATCATCTGTAATGTGCTCACTTGCCAAAAGTACTTGTGTGTACAGGCTCTACCTGTTGGGCAGACTCGCACTCCAAAACATAATAATGGCGTTAGTAAAGGTCACCTTATATCAACTGGCATGCGATCCAGTCACAACACTACAGATCTACAATATAACTTCTGGCTTCTTTCATGGAAAGTCTCATTGACACATTTGCACTGATCGAACGACAAGATACACTTCAGAATCACAACTTTTGGCACATATAAAAAACAATCATTCATCTGACTTTTGGGGATCATTCAGACTCTACTATCCATACTGATGACTTCTGATAGAAAGAAACACTCATTCAATTGAGAATGTTTGTCTGGGGATCGAGTCATGGTTACCAGGGGTGAAGGGTCACTTTTGTCTCCAGGCACGCATGTCTAATTAGATCTAATTAGGCTTGTAATCGTGTCACCAAAAATAAAGCTTAAAACATTTTCTTAGAATACATCATTTTCATCCTTTTTTTTTTTTTTTTTTATTACTAGCAGATCCATCCGCACCATGTGCATTGCAATATTACCTCACTACGGTACTGAGTGAATGCACGCAGGTCGTCTATCTGCTTGCCAAGCAAAAAGAGAGGAGTCGGTGAGATGACTCTTGGTTTTTGATTGGACGCTGGTTGCGTCAACTCCTGAGTAATAAGTGGACGCAAGTAGAAGATTTGCGTCCCAGTGTGTGTTGGCTTTCCTCAATCGCTCACTATTACACCAGTTATCTTTAAGCCCTAGATAGCTTCATACTATTAAATAGGCTAGCATCTGGTACATATGGAGAGCAAAGCTAGTACCGGTAGGCTCATTCGTTTTGTAAAACCTTTCCACTTCCACTCTAGGATAGACACTTAGGTGGGAAACAGATCTAGTCTCATACTCATATAAAAAAGGCACAACAGGCCTGTTTAATTTGTTCATTATGTTATTCCTTGTTTGCTAGTTAAAGTTGCCAAATAAAAGAAAGAAACATTTATATTTTCTTTACTAATTGCTTTTATTCTGTAATATTATTTTGTTCGCCTGACTGACTGGAAATCTGGAGGCACGCAGGGCGCATTTGCATCTGATAAGCCTCACGCTTGATGGTTAAATAGCTCCTCAGCAAAAGGCCTGTGCAATGCAATTTAGGACACAAATATTACATTAGCTTCAAGATAAGAATCTAATAAGTATTTTGACATAGTTTCATGTGTCTCTGACTAACAGTTTACATGCACCAATGCATTTATGACACATACGCAATTTAGCACTTTTTGCTCAGGAGGCCAGGTTATAGGGTCGTTTCTGAGCAGGGGCCCAGGTCTGATAGGGTTAATGTTTATTTTAATTATTTTTTTAATCAATCACAATTCTCATACAGCTCAATCTTTTTCTTACAACACAGTAAAAGTAATGCTGTGATGAATTTTTAAAAAAATCTCCCAGAATTAATTTATGTTTTTTTAATTACTTCTTCCAACTAAGGAACCTTGTAAAAACATTTTAAATTTCTGGGATTTTTCATCACATAAAAAAACTCAATGACGACCGCAATCGCAACATATGTAACTAACTGTGTCACCTATAGACATACGTGCTTGCAGTCCCCATGATCCCACTTTAGGATACTTTTCTCACCATAAAAGTACAACAGTTGTGATGGTGGCTAACCCCTGCAGTAGTACTATCATTTGCTATACTCTTTTTGACGATTTTTTTTCTCAAACCCAATACTGGCGAGTCAAAATGGCTACCTCCAGTAGCAATGGACACTCTAAGCACACTGAATTTTTAAACATTTTTAAAAACTTTTACATCTTATTTTTACTTCTTTTTTTTTGCACACAAAAACAAGACATGTATAGAAAATCAATGAACATTGTCTTTATCCTTGGAGTAGAAACACTAACAGCCTAAATTTTCGATTCTTTTTTTTTTGTCAAAACATGATCAATTTATAAAAATTTGTAGATAACGAATCACTGGTAATTTTAATTTCATTTTATATAGCCTTTATGTCAAGATGAATACATGTATGAACATTACATGTATGAACACTTTTGTTGTGGCACAAAAACTCTGGAAGTTGGGATTTTTTAAAAGTATGTATGGTTTATGTGGTTTTCTGGGGTAAACACTTGAAAAAAAGTGTGGCAGCCAGTGCCTTAAAAAGTCTTCCTTTTTCTGATCTCTATAGTGAAATCCTTGGTCTTTAAATGGGAAATTCAGGGTTAAAATTGACAAATATATAGCTGTCATACTGTTTTCATTCTTGTTTTTTTTTATTGCTTTACATTCAATGTGACATAAATAGCCACAGGTGGTAACTGGCTTATCAATTTGAATGATTTAAAAGCCTTCGGGTTTGATTCCAAAAACCTAGCAGCGTAGAGACAATAAAGGGTTGCTTTAATATGTACAATTGTCACAAATCTCTCATTGCAGTCAAACATCCATGCAGCCTGTAGGCAGGTGTTGCTGTTTCTACAAATGGTGGTTGAAAGCCCTCCCGCAATAAAAACTTATGTCCATCATCAACATGAAAATCCCCATTATGCACTAAGCAATGAGCACCAAAGACAATAAAGAACAATGGCAAAAGTATTCCGGGGTTAAATCCAATCAAAGAGTAAGAAAAGCCTGTCATAGCAATGTCACAGAGTAGATCCGTTCAGACTGCTTTTGACTAAAACTGCAAGTGATCTCCCAAGACTATCCAGTCAGCATGTGCAATAGCGAACGTTGATGAAAATGACACTGGCAGATATCTTGTGGCCCCAATATGTCAAAACCTAAATAACCTTTGCCCAAAAAGGTCTTAAGAGTTGCAACTATTAAATATTACATTGTAACAATGGTGAATGAGTACAAATGAGTTACGCCTTTCTCTTCCTCCTACAAACACAAGAATGTCCTCAGCCAGCGTTTTTCCCCTAAACAAGTATAAAGTACAGCTGACAACAACGACAACAAAAACGCAAGGCAAATGGCACTATAATCAAAACTGAAGTTATATATTTGGCTGGGTAGAGAACCCCTTGACAAGCATATAAACACAACACTGGTCAACTCCTGGAATCCTGGAAAACAAGTTTGAATGGTAAGAAGCACAGTCCTGCTGCAAGGTCCCCATATAAAAATCTGAAAGCAATTCCTTAAAGAGCAATTGTCGAACATGTTTTTTTGCTTTATGAGTCAGTGGTTTGATCAGCCAGTAAGTCTTCTACTGTCCCAGGCTTCCATGACATCAACTGGTCCTAGAGGGGATGAAAACAAAAGAAAACGTTGATTTAATCATACTTGCTGACCATTATGAATAACAAAAAGGATTTCCTGTGTATGTGGTAAGGCACCAGGCTGCCCTGACTTTAATTTTCTGAAGTCTAAGACGTTAAACAATGATTTAGTGCATCTCTCATATATTGTTCCCATTTTCTCCAGGGTATCCCTTTGATGTATTGACCACCTACTTTGAAGGGAGGAAAAAAACAACAGGATACTATAAGGAAAAGAACAGGGTCCGTCTTACTGACTTAAAACCGTCCGCTTGCGGTAACAGCTGACACTGCAGCCTTGCGCTATTTTCTGTATCTCTGATGTGAAAAAAGACCCCCCCCACACACACACACACACACCTAAAAAAAACCAACAAAACAGGATATTAATTACCGTTGTGTCCAATTAGATATAAATTTTTAATGCACAAGATCTTTTTGGCCCACTATCAGTATAACACAATTGAGTTTTGGAGTAGAACTATATGCAGTCTTCTAATGTTTTTTCCCCCTTTTTCCATGTACCTACTCTCAATATGGTATCACATAGATCTCTAGTGATAGATCACTCCTAGGGAGTACATCTATTAAAAACTTTCATTTGGTCAAAGGGGTCATTCATATCATCATTCATTCCACACTTAATACAATCTCCTTAGATGTGCATTACCCTAACACAACTTCATTAGGGAAATGAACATTAAAAACTCAATATAATAATAATAATAATAATAATAATAATAATAATAATAATAATAATAATAATAATAATAATCTTTATTGCCATTTG
>JAOYNN010040346.1:0-12552 GCA_025770095.1 Goniobranchus kuniei | reverse complement strand
GAGAGAGAGAGAGAGAGAGAGAGAGAGAGAGAGAGAGAGAGAGAGAGAGAGAGAGAGAGAGAGAGAGAGATATCATAAGAATACTGATGACACACTGTTGGTCTATTCCACGAGGTCATTGCGACAACACATATGACAGTAATAAGCACATTCAACCCTGAGTCGAAGTAGAACACAACCAACACTGATCCTTCTTATTATCTCCAAGATGTTTGTACTGTTTTACATTGTATTTGTTTCTCCTCAACCCTAACAATGGTAATCATCGAAACATAGGCGTCGGTTTGTGAAAAGATGCTAAATCTAGACCTAGAAGGCGCCTGCCCATCAACACACACTTTTGCTTGTTGACTTTTGTAATCATCCTGTGTTATTACAATCCCCCCTCCTCTCTCTCCCTCCCTTTCCCCCTACGTGTGTGTATGTGTGTGGGGGGAGGGGGGCACTAAATCTAAACTTAGAGGGGTAGTAGGCTCAAAGCACTCATGGCCATCGTGTCTGCATAGCAGATCTACAGGTTATTATAACTATGTGTGTAGTGTGTACTATACACTGTGTTAACATCCGGCATAAACATCATACTATGTCTCTCTCTCTCTCTCTCTCTCTCTCTCTGAGAGTTTGTGAATATATCCGTCTCTAACGACTCCTCTTTCTCTCTCTCACCTATACTTAACAGGCATTACGTGCTCGTGTGTGTCAGCAAAACCCGACTTGATTGATCTACACACTGTGCTCAAGCACAAAGCGTGAAGCTGAAATTTACAGACTGCAATTTCACATTACACTATCATTGCTTTGAGTGTATGTTTAAGGGGAGGGGGGGATAAGTCGGGTATCTCTGCCCCACCCCCCTCTTTCTCTCTCTCACTCTTACTCACACACACACATATACAAACACACCCCTTACCAGGGTTTAATATTCCGGCTAGATCTAGTCCTAGAGGTCTACCCACTAAGTGTCCAATTAATGCAGTGAAAGACTGCTGCGATTACAGTTTGTTGCTTTTTACAGTGGGAGAGGGGGACAGCGTGGGCAGGAGGGTTAATGGTGGTTGCTACTGGCTAAACCAGTGCAAGTAATCAGATCAGATACTTCAAAATTTAAACACAGCCTTGATGCATGCGCAGGTGCCACAGGAGAACGGAACCTCCTGAAACGCGTATGGCTAACCAAATCTGGTCAACCAACTACACTGATCTAGATTATGATGCAAGTACGCCTAGTCTACCATCACACTCATTGATCATCAAAGTAAAAAAACTCCGGTCCGCCCAGGTTGGCGTAGATTTAGGTCTCTGATTGTTTTGTTGCAATTTCTTTTTTACGACTTTACGGGACAGCCAACTGATAGGCCGGATGGACATTTGAAATGCGGGACTGTCCAGCAAAATGCGGGACGGCGGGATGGACAGTTGAAATGCGGGACTGTCCAGCAAAATGTGGGATGGTGGGCAGCCCTGTGATATGGATGAATTTGCTCAATTGCTTCCTGATACCCTTGCCCCAGAAATTCAACAAACAAAATGTAACCCCCAAAAAGAATCAAGTCGAACAGTGACAACTCCTAAACCTTCCACATCAAAACAGACAGCAGCAGAGAGACGGATGATTGTTTTTCAGATATGGATGAATTTGTCAGTTTACTTCAAGGCATAATAGGATATGAGAAGAGAGTAATAGCAGAAACCAAGGTTCTCAACTGGAGTCATTCAGCTTGAAGCCTATCATGGTTGAAGCATCTACGACACCTTTAAAACCATCAACATCATCAACACCCCTATAAAAAAAACAACTGTTGCCTTAGACTGTTCAACGTCTCAAATGGTAAAAGGATTCGAAACCTTAAGCAGCACTTTAAACAAATCAGAAAAAGAGCCTTTTACAGTCGAAGAAGAAATATTGACCACAAAGCTGGTAAGAAGAAAACTTCACAGTGATCCCAAGAAGGCTGCTATCACTTGTAAAACTGGAGGCCAATCAATCCAGCTGAGGAAAATTACAAAGCCAAGAAAATTTCATCAGAGGCTAAAAAAGACACTACAGAAAAAAATTGAGACAAGGCATAGCTGGACCCTCACACATAGACACTGATAGCTTGTTAGTGAGTATAAAAAGTTACCAAGGAAAAGATTAGATACAGGTATATCTGACAAGACAAAATACAAATGACAAATACACATAGCTTAGCTTTCAAAGAGAAACTGGGCCTCAGGTGGAGACAGTAAAGAAAGCACAGGAAAATTATGAAAGACTCAGGAGTAGCAATGCCAGTTGAGAAATCTACAAAACAGGCAGCTCAACATTTGACATCAGGCTGTGTGCAGATAAAGATGGTTCTTTTTGAAAACAAAAATATGTTTGATGAGGATATGGCCTTTGGTTTTGTAGAAAACGCAATGCACACCTGGGAAGGAAAGATGTTTAGGGTGTTCATAAATGGCTATTATGAATTTTTAACCAAGGTATATGGCCTCTCAGGAGCAGATGGAAAATGTAGCTGTTTATGGTGTGCAACACCCCGACAACATATGCATTCAACCAAGTAAGTAGAACCAAGAAAAAGATCCCTATCAAGCCTTACAATTGACTACAAAAAATATTCAAGCCAGTGCGAAGAAAATAAGAAAGACGCCAGTAGTTGCAACAACAGCATCCATTCCTCTTTGGTCCATATTCAGCTTGAAAACGTAACTCCTCATTCACGCATTTTGTTAGGCATCGTAAAGAAACACCACGATCACCTAGAAAATGCAGCTCATGACATCTACAAGCTGTTAATGAAAGCCTCCAATTCCAGGTTGACAGAAGCTGGCGAAATATTTAAGGATTATGGAAGTCAATGGAAGAGAAAGCTGCAACTTGATGAGAAACACTACGACCTCTGGACTAGCATTATAAAATTTTCAAAAAGAGCATCTGACATAGGACAAGAAATCTCTCAGCTATCAATACAGGATCTTGAATTTCGCACAGGACCTGTTGCCTCCAGTCTTGATACTGTTCTCATGAAAAACAGAATCGTCCCTCAGAGTCACCATAATCATGCTTTCATAGGCAACCACTGCCACAAATATCTAAACTAAGTAAACTAAAGCCATGACAAGATGCCAAGACATAATCAACAAAGCACACGTCATCAAAAATCAATTCGATACTCTTAATCAAGCATTAACACAAGTTCATAGCACCATATCACATAGCCAACCAATCACTGACAATGAAATAAACTCCCTACAGGAATTCATCGAGATGTACATGCTAGATTACAGACAACTCTTCCCAAACAAAACAATACCCAAACAACATATACTAGAACATCACTGTGCCCTTGTTAGGTGAGAAAGGCACAGAGATGTCACATGAAGCTATTTGTAAAATAAAAGAGAGAGCAAGCGGTATCAGAAGCGATTTGGGAAGACTTCAATTCATATTAGAAACTCATCTCCTTCAGTGGCACCTGTCCTCCAAACAATTCTCACCCAGTGTAAAAGTCGTAGAAAATAGAGAGCTTCATAAACATTGCCCATTGTAAATAAATTGTAGATAATATGAAAACTATGGCCAATACGGCAACATGCGTTTTATTTTGAAAGATAATTTAATATGCCTTTGGAGACATTTGTTCATTTCTGCTTCTGGTCAAATGCTGCTCATATCCACTGAAATTATGGATTTACCCCTGTATTGGATTCAGTGAAAATAATTTCAATGACATTTAACTGGAGAGAAACAAGTCCGATTTGTACCATGCCTCTGAAAAACTACCCTATCACCTTTCACAGATTTGAAGAATATACCATGCTTGGTGGGTTCATTTTACTATCATTAATTAAACGATCCACACAATTTTACCGAGATTAGAGCAAATCGCCTTCAAACAAAAGAATTTTCTGGGCTCAAGTATCTCTATTTCCCTAAGTTTAAGGTCTTATTCCTCTTTAACTATTCCACATAATTTTACCGTTTTTGGATGTATTGTAGGACTAATATCATGGAATGGGATGAACAACACAGCGGCACCATTGTTTTGGGATATTTAGCATATAACAGGACCAAAATGACTAAATTTTGCATTTCAAGGAGCTACCGCAGACTGACTGATCAAATCAAGTGTGAACTAAAATCCATTCATTTGGGCGCTGTGAAGAAGAAGAAGAAGAAGAAGAAGAAGAAGAAGAAGAAAAAGGAGAAGAAGAAGAAGAAGAAGAAGGAGAAGAAAAAGAAGAAGAAGAAGAAGAAGAAGAAGAAAGAGGAGAAGGAGAAGGAGAAGAAGAAGAAAGAGGAGGAGAAGGAGGAGAAGGAGGAAGAGGACGAGGAGAATAATAATAATAATAATAATAATAATAATAATAATAATAATAATAAGAAGAAGAAGAAGAAGAAGAAGAAGAAGAAGTTATCATTTGGGGTTCTAGGGCACAGTTCGACTGCAAAGGTCATCTCAGCACGCATGGAAAAAGCAACACGAAAGACGAAAGACTAGTTTTTAAACAGAACACAAGAAATAGAAAGATTTTCAGAAGATGAAAAGACATTGCTACAAGGTGAAGCAGACATTTGAAATAATAAACATAATATAACCTAAAGGATACAAGTAGAGATGATGATTTACAGACAAAAAACCCATCATCTCTCTAAGAAATATAACTAGTAATATAATGTAAATAAAAAACTAAATGGAGAGATGATTTACAGACAAATAAAAACATCATCTCTCTAAAAATAAATAACTACTAAACAATGACCATCAATCCCCAAGCAGTAAATGCAATACCCACCCAAGGTTTTGTACTGCCCTTTGTGTACAAAAGTACTCCGTACATCTTGATAGTAAGTGACCCCGATAGCATTTTTAAGTCATGCAATGCACATAAATGGGGGATAACCACTGAATGTCTACTTCCCTCCTCAAGAAAACCCATCCCCTCTAAGGACACAAAAAGAAGGCCTGACAGAAGAAAACTGACGAGAGAAGTAGCTCTCTCTCAACCCTCACTTGCCTCTTACGAGTTGCACGGGGAGAATCTGCAGCGGGCCTAAATTCTACTCTTCTCCTCAGTTGCAGAAGTCCTGTAACCCACACTGCGGAGAAGAAGAAGAAGAAGAACAAGAAGAAGAGGAAGAACAAGAAGAAGAAGAAGAAAAAGAAAAAGAAGAAGAAGAAGAAAAAGAAAAAAAAGGAAGAAGAAGAAGAAGAAGAAGATGTAAAAGACGAAGAATAAATATTAAACACTCAGGATGATTATGATGTTACTGAATACAAAGTGGAAAGGTCACTTTAAAGGAGCAGAACAATCTTTAAATGCTCATAACAACTGTCAATCCCATTTTTTTTTTGGTTACAAGCAGTCCCACAGAGGAAAGAAAATTGCCAATACACTGAAACAATCTTCAGAAGGCTACTTTGATACTAAATACAATCTATTACACACCTGAAACAGATTAAATTCCAACATAAACAGTTTCAATCTATTTAATAATGCTAAATATAAATAGGATAGTAGTGTTTACCGGCAAAAGAGATTGAGTTGAAAAAATATTATGTAAGTGAGAAATTGAACAAGAAACAACGAAAATATGACATATCACAGAGTTTCAATAACAGCTAGAAGTTCACGGCAGAGATAAACACTTGTATCTATTTGACCTTGCTGTGCAGCAACTTCTTTTACTACTGCGGAATCCCACGAAAAATTTATCACTGCAGCAGGGGCAAGACCCAGTTCTGCTATCGTACTGTCAGCTTCTTCAAACTTTTGTCCCGTGCCTGACATCAAAATGAAAGGCATCCAGTTATGGACTAAATTTTCCCTAATAAAACAATGCACATTTTTCATGGCCTCAGCTGCACGGAAGACACCTTGAAGGATAATGCCATCAGGGAAGCGGATTCTAAGCAGAGAATATCTATATTTGCGCAATTCTCTCTGCTCGTCTCTCTCACGCATTGCTTTGGTCCGCAGCATGCCCAATTTTTCGGATGCCTCCTCTCTCCTCTGTTGTTCTTTCTTTAGCTCCTCAGGGGAAATAGCGTAGAAATCATCTGGTATATTAAACTTTGAGGCTTGGCTTGAAGGATGGAAAACTTTCGTGCTTCGATCAAGCTCTGGCTTTATAGGCTCTGCTTTAGCTAAAACATCCTTCATATTCTGTAGACGCTCTACATCTTTTGCCAATTCTGAATCAAAGACATAGAAAAGGGCTTCTCCATCCTCAAATGGGAGTGACTTCAATGTAAACCCTGCAGCAGCCAAAAATTCCTCTGTGCCGATCAGACAAGCGACTCGTTCCTGAAATGCCTTGTTGCTCTGACGAATTTTCCAGAACTTTTCCTCTGTAGGATTATTAATAATATTATCCAAATACTTTGTGAGGGTTTCAGTGCAAATCCTCACCTTTTCCTTGCTTTTATTCAAGCTATAAATCATTAATGCTGATGTCAACTCTGGCTCCTCTGCTAGATTGTCTAACAGGAACTGATGAATGGCATTTTCAATTTCACTTTTAGGTAGAGACATTGTACCAATGTCTGGACATTTGAATAGAACAGTCTCTAAAACTGGGGCGGAATCCTTGATGACTTCAACTGGACCAGCTCTTGCAGCGGCACCTTTTTGCTCTGCCTCCTTAATTTTTTTCTTCTCCGATTCCATTTCTCTTTTCATTCGTGCTCGCTGAATCACCATGCCATCAGCTGCAAGAAGACGAAAAATATGAAAATAAAAAATCTACTGATCTCTATATTTCAATCAAGCAATTTGTACTCTAAGTTATCATCTAAATTTTCAGGCAAAATGTACTTCTGAGATGTAAGAAGCATCTATATATGCAACCCTCATGAATTTAATAGATTCAAATCCAACGTTTTAGAAATCATCTTGTGGTCATACATAATAACATTAATGACCAACCTTTTTCAAATAAATTGACACTAATATCATGATACATTTAATTATGCATATACCATTGAGTAACAATTTAAAGAATGGGGTCAAAATTAAAAGAAAACAAACATTAAATATCAGTATGTCCTCCAGCAGAGGTGATTACTGCCATTTAACGAAGTTGTACAGACTGTGCCAAATTCCTTATGGCTTGCTGGGATGTATTAAGATCAACCATATCCCACATGTTCATATCTTCGATTGGATTAAGGTCAGGTCAAATGTTGATAGTTTCAATGTTCTTGTTTGCAAGAAAATATTGAGTGATTCTTACTCTGTGAGGAGTTGAACTGCATGATGGAGGATAAATCCAGGATTCTGATGCATGAACAGAATAACGTGAGTTTGCAAACTGTCCTTCATATAACGGATGCCTTTCAAAGTTTCAAAAATACGGAAAGGGGTGTGCGACTGTCTTGTTTTAAACCATTGATAGAGATAAAATTGCACATTTGCTTGACATAAAATCAGTTGGTTGTGCGCACACTTATCACAGAGGAGGAAATTAGTAATGAACATAAAAATCACTCACTCAAATACTGAATATTTCCCTTTAAAGCAAAAAATCACATGTTTGTTTAAATTTGTCACACTCACTACTTTCTTTTGTATGTTTTGTTTTCTTTTTGTTGTAAAACAAAGGCCTCAAAATACACATATCAAAACTAAGGGGAAAGTTTCTCTTTCCTTTCCATACAGATAAACCATAGACTGTCAATTGAAATAAATTCTTTTTGAAGAAAAAGACATTTTTAGTTAGCAAATGGGATAATTATGCAGGAAATGCTATGTGCATATCTGATTATCTCCCCTGACCCCAGCTAATAATAATATGAAAAATCAGGATTGAACATAAAGTTGCAATGTGTACAAGAAGTGATACACAGATCTCCCCTCCTTTTTTTTTTTTTTTACAGGGATGTGATTTTTTAAGGAATTTTGAAAAGTATGATTTGTTTTGCCTGCAGTATGATTCTTAAGTTTCAGATAAAAATGTTCATTTAACTGATTCAGTCCCATAGGCCATTCACAGCAACTAACAAGAACTAGTCAGGGTCCCAGAAGCCGGTGTCCCGGCTTGGTATTTTTGTATGGAAATAAAACAGTATAAAGTAAAAAGTAAAAACTAACTCCATACAACATCAGATGACTCCATATATTTGGAGCTCTTACAAGTTGCTTTTTCAGGCGCTAATGCCTAGATCAATGTTTTCTATGTGATTTCTTTCCATATATCTATTGTTATCACTGTTGCTAAAAATAATAACTTGGCCTGTCAGTCTTCATGAGGCTTAGGCACCTTCAATAAAATGCTTGATAGTTCCAAAATACAATTTTAGACACTGAAAATGATGAATCTGAGTCTACAAGTTACAAGTAATGTTTTCACCATTTCAGTCCTGATACAGTAGAGAACATGAAAGTAACACACTCGGAAATAGCGATAGCTTGGTAATAGTGAGTAAAATCTTAATCCCCGTTTTTTCCCTTTATATGAATTAATAAAATTAGCATGAAAGTAGTGAGTATGAAAAAAAAGGTAAACTCGGAAATAGCCAGTATTTCCTCCACCAGACAAGGACTATGGAGAGTAAAACAATCCTAGATATTGACTAAATTTTCTTCTTTTCTTTTTCTTTGAAACAAAAAGATTAGCCATGGGGGTTAGTGGAATCGGTAAGGGAAGGGTCAGGAGGGTCATTAGAGTTGGAGTTGGAGTGTTGTTCAGTAAGTAAGCCTCGACTCACGCACAGGGGAAAGAGGGATACATGCAGGCCGCTACAGTGTATCGATGTTGCAGAATCTAGATCTTGCCTACAACAGCCCAGCCACCCCTAAACTAACGCATAGTCAGCAGTATCAGAATTGTACTGTGATGAATTTCACATCATCTCAGCATCGCATTTGCAAACATAAATCATGAACATACATAGTGTGTACAAACACACATGCATACACAGGTCTAGTCGCTAAACTTTACCTCTTTTCCTTCGTGTTGACTAATTATCTTAGTCCAGTGCACATCGTCATTATTTTAGCCTTGCCTTTCCATTGTTTCTTTTGCAATTATGGCCAATAATAATGAAAACCTTTTCTTCAAGCTACTGAGTAGCCTTTCATGACTATTTTAAGCTGCTCGGGAATAGTGAGAACTTGGAATTAGGATTACACACCTCGAACTTGTTATTTACGAGTTCTATTGTAGCTCTGTAAATTTCATCTATACCTAAATCAAGCTAAGATTAATGTGTTGAAGAGTATAACTAGCGCCTAGGCTGTCTGGGTCCAGGAGGAGAAAAACATCCATTGTCAAAAACTTCTTTATGGATCTTCACAATACTTCATGTAGACATGAATCAATAAATGCTTCCTTGAATTCCATACTTTCTAAACATTTTTAATTTGCATAGTGTTTTAAATTTCTTGACAAATTGGAAAAAATTAACACTAAAAATGTCTGCAAGTTTTGGTCAAGCCCCATTTCAATACACACAAACTTTCAACTGATAAATCTAAACAAATAGCTTTCTGATTATAATCCTCAATCAATTCTAAAAAGAATGACGTATGATGTTATACATTTTGTCATTGTCATCAGGGCGTCATAACAAAAATTACATAAAACACCTTTTTGGACTGACGGGAAGCTTCAGTGGGAGCCGTTTGGCACATTCAGACTGAATTAGTTAGTCTATAAGAAAAAAAGCATTTCATCTTATTTGTGATCATAATTACTTGCCCCTTTTTGAAACCCTTTTATTCTTATTTCACTTACAAAAAAGTAATTTCCCATGACAAGCAGCTCAGCAAGTTTGAGATAGACAAAAGTTTGAAAATGATAAAATTTAATTATACCCAGCTTAGTTTGTTGGCTTGATTCTACCCTTGCCATTGCAGCCTCGGCAGCAGCCTTTCTTGCCGGGTTACTCTCTGGTGGGCCATGGGATGGCACTGACCGCGACGTACTCTGAGCGGCTGATGTTGATGGACGAGAGGGCTCATTCAAACGATGTCCCTCTCCAAGCTTCTTAAACTTGACATTCAATTTCCTCTTTTCAAAAAATCTCTTAATGGCTGACATATTGAGAACTTCACTTCTTCTTTTGTCTCAAATGCTTGGAAGTATTACTCCTTCTTCAAATGATTGGGCTCTGTTGACAAAAAAACAAACAAACAAAACATGAAAAAGTATGTGAATATCAATATCATCCTCATACCTCAGGATGTACATTATCACTTTCCCACATTTGTCATACACATTCCATAACATGCTGATCTTCTGTCATAAGAGAGTTAAGTTGTCAAGCATTCACACACACAAACACACACACACACACACGCGATGGATCATTTTTTTCTTTACATCTTGAGATTGTAATACAATATGCTGTCCAAAATCTACAATAAGCTATCGTAGTGTAAGTCAGAGACAAAAATTGTGACATATCCATGCAAAAGTCAGTGCTGTGATAATTAAGGTGTGTGCTTATGAGCAATATATTTTAAAATACTCATTACAGAATAGGTGGATTAGGCCCACATAATATTCAGGGACTGGATTGAAATCTCAAATTATTCATTAATATTAAAAAAGTATCTATCTTGCACTAGAAATTGACAAGATGCTAGGTAATTTACAACTTTTCGAACTGTTTTTGTTTTGTTTTTTGTCTGTTGAAAACAAATTGAGCATAATAAATCAATCGCTCTCAACATGAAATGCTATTATTTTAAATTGAAAAAGAAGTTCATGTTTCCATCTGAAATCTGAAACACCTGTTTCTGGTTGGTTCATGACGCAATGTAAACACCTGGTAATCCACCTTGTTTAAATATATTCAAAATTGCATTTATTTCTTGTCACCAACATATCATAGCACCATGTTGATTGGAGAAACTGTGGTATTGGAAATGCAGAGAGGAAGATACATCAGTTATTCAAAGTATTTTGACTTTTGGTCTTGTATGCTGGGGTGGGTGCTTAACATTAGGAGACAAAGATTCCATTGATAAAATTATTAAGAAGGCCGAGAGAATCATTAAATGCCAATTGCAACACTTTGAAACACTCTATTGTACTGTGCTAAACAAGAAAGCAATAAAAATCATTGAGGACTCAACTCATCCGTTATCGGTCGAGTTCATAGTCAGAAAAAAGTAATAGATATATACAGCCAAAAGCAAGGACAGAATGTTACAGATGCTCCTTTGTCTCCGCAGCATCGAGGTGTCTTAGGAAAGACTCCGAAGGCTGATGAAGTTTGTGCATATTGAGATTAAATTATCCCTGCAATGCCATATTATATTATGTCTATCTGTTATAATTTCATGTTTATCATATACTTTTTGATGTAAAACACTAATATAATATGTTTTTACACTATTATATTGTACACATCATGTATGTTAAATCATTACAACCTCACTTTCATCTTTTTTCATCATCATCATAATCTTATCGACCTATCATCATGTGAGACATGAATCCAAAGCAAATTTCTTTGATGGATCAATAAAGTTTATCTTATATTATCTTATAATTATGAAAAATAATTCACTTGGTTGAGGGTTGTACACAAGCATTTCCTGCATGCAGCTCAATTACATTATAGTCATTTTCTCTTGACTCGACTTCTTCAAGTAACAGACCAACTGACATAAAAATAAAAAGTCCCTTCTTTGTATTGTTGGATGGTGAGATTGGATTTGTTTCTACATATTGCAACTCAATCCAGTTTTGTTCATATGCTCTTTCCACTCCCTTCTTAATCTCATTGGCTCAATGGTTAAGGCGTTGGCTTGGAATTCCCACTAGCGACTACATGTGCTTTTTTCCTTAAGCAAAAAATGTTACCCTAATTTCGACACAACTCAGGTGGTTAAATGAATACCTAGCAATAGCCTAGTATTGTTGTGCAAAATGTGCTACACTTCACTGTATACTCCATAGAGGGTGTGCCCACTAGGGGATAAAGAATTGTAGCTTTGAGATTGTTCGTAGAGAACGATGGAAAGTGCTGTATAAATGCAATCTTTCTATCTGTACATCTTCGTTTCTTAGTCTGTCCACCACCCCCCCCCCCATTTCCGAATCTTTATTGCTCACGATGTAAGAAAGGAGATGGACACTGTTCAGACATATTTTAGGGCAAGATATAAAAATACCAGAAAACCAAGCAATGCTAGCATATTTAATTTTCACAGAGAAACCAAAAAGCATAGGCAGACAAAAAACATCAATCTTAACAACATTAAGATATGACCTGAAGAGATTACCCGGTTCTGCTGCAATCCAACTAAAATTAATCTCCATCCTTAAAGATGCGCAAAACATAGAGGAAAATAGCATTGAATGGATATAATACATCACCAAAGTAATATGTACAAAGCAGCCCAGGTGGAACAGCCGGATGACAATTCAACTCAAGGGCCATAAATCAAGTCATACAAAGAAAGCATATCAGATTGTGAAAAGCCTTAAACTGCTGGATGATGTGTAAAAGGAAGAAAAAGACATACACTAAAGAATGTTGGACAGAATACTACCTAGATTTGCACAACAACGAAGGCAATTAGGCAATGCTGAACAGGCATCATGCAACA
>JAOYNN010040235.1:0-12555 GCA_025770095.1 Goniobranchus kuniei | reverse complement strand
TCTCTCTCTCTCTCTCTCTCTCTCTCTCTCTCTCTCTCTCTCTCTCTCTCTCTCTCTCTCTCTCTCTCTTTAAAGACAGTAACCGAAATCTCCAAAACCTGCAAAAGGTTTTGCATGTTTATTGGTATCTTGTTTTTTTTTAATGTGTAGGCCTACATCAGCATCACGAGTACGGTACACTTTCAGATATAGATGGTAATACATGTTTTCCTTCTACTTCTTCATTTTAGGTCAAGATGAATGCTGTGCATTAGAAACTGAAACGTAATATTTCGGTTGATACAGATTTTGTTGCAATTTAGGGGACATGAATGGGCATCCTTTTGCTTCTCATGCTTCTGACATGTCCACTGATTTGCTGCAGATAAAATTTCCACTGATTTTTTTTTCTAGAGTCATTTTTCTGTCTTCTAAGTCAGTTTTATGTAGATTTGATGATTTGTTACAACATTATTGCCACAGAAGTATATGTTTCTAAATGCAATCACTGTAGTTATAGCACCACTTTAAGGGCATATTATTCTAAAACAAGATACACTATCATATTTCTTTCTTGTAACAATCAGGAACATTGGCAGTTTTATTGAAAGAATGAAAATTTGTGTGGATATATAATTATATTCATTGACTTTATGCAATAAAACATGCATTAAAAAATTACCTATAGCGGTAGCCGACGCTTAGAAAGCCCCATGAATGACTGCTGTGTGACCCTGCCTGCCTGACCCAGTCAGCACTATTCCTGAGTTAACTAAAAGATCGTAGTATGTATGTCATGTATGACATAATCAATTGAAAAGCACACACAATGGTAGGTGATCCTATGGTATATGGATTCCTGAGAACCAATTAAAAGCATTAAATTCACTGGTAAATAATCTTACCTCTGGTAAGAAATATCAAATTTACCAACTGACTTTCCACTCCCTCTTCGTATCATGCGAACTATCCAGCCATTCAGAAGTTTTAGTAGTACTCTATCACTGCTTGCTTCTGTTATTTGTTCTGCATATGTAGAATGATCTTTGACTAACGGCTCTGCCTCAGGAGACTGGTCACTCTGAAGGAGGCTATCCCTCCTAACTTTGGTAAGAAGAGGAGATATCCATTTGTCTGATCGTATTTGTCTTCTTGATGCCATGTCCATCCTGTGAGAAGGTGGAAAAAAGTTAGATAATGAAACACTAATACCTACCAGCTGAAGAGGAATGTTCTGAAAGTGTTTCTTTCTTTTTCTTTTTTTTTTTCAAAGGCTTTCAGATAAGACCAATTCTATGAAATTAAACGCCAATTGCTGTTTTAATCAGGTAACAGTGATCATTAATGCAATTTTCCCTCAATCTCTTGAGTCAAAGTTTGGCAAGCTCCCCGTTTTCTGTTCCATTTCAGGGGCAGGCAGTTGAATGAATATTTTTTTGAAAGAATTGCTCCTGAGGGATATGTCCATTTTTGCACTGTTTCAAATGCCGGTGAGCACTGTACTTCCACTTTCTTTTTCGTCTTCTTTCTTTCTTTGCTCATACCTGGAAATATGGTTTACTTGGTCAAGCAAAACTAAGCTGAACATATCCCTTCATTTCTTTTGTCTTAAAATTACATAGTAATTCAATATTACATTTATGCTTCCTATAATTATAAAATGTAGGGTAAATGAATTTATAACAAGATGTATAGATGAAATTAAATAACAGTGAAGTTCCAAGGACAGAAGTCCTTTAAGACAAAAAGTCCCAGACATCAAAAAGTAATAGGAGACTATGTCCTGGCATAGGGATGCTGCAACTTAATTTCGATTGGTCATTTGTCCTTTGAGAGCTAAGGGCAATAAGAAATGTGTGATTTTAATTGGACAAAGACTGATCAGATAAGAAATAAATAAATCTTTAGATCAGTAAGTAAAAAATCATAAGATATATATATATAAAATTTACATAAACACATGTATAGAGGGCGAATTCCAGCCTAGAAAACGAGAAACCTGGCCAATCAAAGTCGGTTAGCAAGCTCTAATACTGGGTAATTCTCTCACGCATAAAATTATTATTACTTCCACTATTTTGTTTCCAAATTCAAAAATATAGCAACGAAGTTCAGCAAACCATCTTTTCAAACAAACAAAGGCAATTCCCTTATTTTAATGAACCAAACATTGAAAAAAGAATGAAGTTGTAGTTCAAAGAATCAAAACTTATTAAATATTACAGCTCGTAGCTCAAAAACAGATGAGCAGAAAGAAGAATCATGACTCATATTTAAGCCTCGTATAATCTGGGAACAAATCATAATTCATACTCTACACCACCTTTGGTTTTCATACAGCAAGAAAATGAAAGTATGTTGTATCTTTTCATCATCCCTTTCATACACACTCTCAAGCCTAAAGCTAGTTTTATATTGTCCCTGAAAGTCTCTAAAAGCATAAGTTGGAAATTGGCTCATGACGTTTCTTTTTGGCTCTTTATGACCAGAATGGGTGTCCCCCGCTTCCATAAATTGTCCCTGAGAGTATCTAAACATGTAAAGTTTGTTGATATTTACGGAACAGTTGGGTGGACACTCATTCTCATAAAATAAAGCCAAGTACATGACCCAATTTCTGAATGATGCGCTAAGAAACTTACAGGGACAACATATATAGCAAACATACTGTAATATTAAGGCAAGCATTTTGTGAGTGAAAAAGGAACTACATTCATAAAGTAAAAGAGCAGGCAGAGATAGCACCTTGATGATTTTAACGTCCTCTGGATGATGAAAGCTACATCATCTGCATATAAAATCTCTCTCATTAACAGATCTTCTATTGTTATATTTGGACTTGAGAGGGCTATTAGTCGTCCCCAAAACGAATCTAAAAAATGTTTGGTTATAGACCTTTCAGAAAATTTTGTCCTATTGTCTGGAACTCTCTCCCATTACATGTTACGACAGCGCCTAGCATTGCAATGTTCAAGAAACATATGGAAACATACATATTCCAGAAATACTTTTTATGTTAAATTCCATGTATTTTTAAAAATTATTGTATTTTAATAGCTATGTAGTCTTATATCTCTATCATTGATAACATTTTTTCATAAATTGATTGCTTATGAATTTTAATACTGAGTTCTCACTCTTAATTTATATCATCTGGCATGTACAGCAATAGATTTTTAGATATAATATTCTCTTTTTTTAACACTATGCAGTGTAAAGCTCTTCAAGAAACTTCATGTGTTTAGCACTATATAAATGTCCTTTATTATTATTATTTATTTATTATTATTTCAAATTTCTCTTAGAGCATATAGGCGTATTATGAACAGCACTGGGCTCAGATAGTCACCTAGTGGAATTCAACATTTCTTGTTAATGAATTAATCGCACCCTGAGTCTTGGGATTTATTTCAGTATTGCCTAGTAGGAAGCCTGTAATTCTTAGTAATAATAATTAATAACAATAATACATCATTTATATTGCACCCAATCCAAGTAAAATGAACAGCTCTAGGCCCACAACAATTTCAATAATCATATTGCTACATAAATAAACACTAAATCTAAATGGCAATACATAATCATCACATACAAAACAGTGACTAGTTGACTAGAGCATGTACATGTATGTAAAGTTACTTAACCAAGAACAGTTTTACAAGATTCAAGATGACACTAGGATTTTCATTGAAGACAAGTTTAAGAACGATGAAAATTTGACCAATTCTTCTCAGTTCAAAAAGACTGTCTTACATAAGTACTTAATGTGAGATTCCATTGAGAGTTCACCATTAAAACAAATACCAGATTTCCAGCTTTTTCACTAAATTTAATTTATGTTCCATTAACTGTGATGATTTTTCACTAATTGGATCCTTACGGCATCCTGGATTGAACAAAATCATCTGTTTTCTCTTCATTCATTTTTAACTTATTACATATCATTCAAATGTTGACATCTTGGATACACAATTTCATTGATTGCAACATTGATGGAAAATGGGCATGATCAGCAGAGGCATAGTTGTGTATTGTCAGCATACATATGGTATTTGATGAAATCACACTTGCCTATGAGGGTACCTAGTGACTGAGTATACAGCGTATACAATAGCAGCCCAAGGACAGAACCCTGAGGCACACCAAACTTGAGATAAAAAGAGGAAGAATGAAATTTATTTATAACAATTGACTGCCAGCGACCGATCAAATATGAACTAAACCACGATAGAACAGTCCCAGGCAATCCAAAGGATTTTGATAGGCGTTCAAGAAGAATTTTGTGATCTACTGTGTCGAAGGCGGCACTTAAATCTAAGAGAGCAAGTGCACACAAATTATCTTGGTCGGCTTCACATAAGAGGTCATTACGTATTTTGAGTAAGGCAGTCTCTGTGCTGTGGTGCTGATGATAGGCCGATTCATTAATTTTAAAAAGATCATATCTTGTTAAGTGTGTTTTCAGCTGTTTTGCGACAACTTTCTCTAATATTTTTGACAAAAATGGGGGGTTGGATACAGATCTATAGTTTCTAAGATCTTCAGGGGGCAAATACGATTTTTTTAAGGCAGTGGGGTAACAACTGCATGCTTGAAGGAAGGAGGGACTGATAATGAATCATTATTTATTTTATAAGTGCAGCTAGACAATCAAGATGTTTGTAAAGCAAAGTAGTTGGAGAAGGATCGAGGCAACATGTTTTGGGTCAGGAGGACCTAATTATTGACTGGACTTCTTCAACTGTCACAGGTTAAAACTCACTAAATGTACATCCCCTTTGAATGGTTCAAAACTAGGTGAACTGAAGGGCTTTCCATCAAGGTATTTCCCAAAAACCTCAGGCAGTTCAATATGGGAGCAATTTTTGTAGGTATGTTGGATTTTAGGATTTCATTTTGTATATACATTGAATTTGTTATGGAAAACAAGGCCCTGGTCGTGGAACATTCACATATCTTTTTATTATAGAAGACATGCTTAGCGGAGAATATATAGACATTTTCACTGTATAACAGGCTTATCTATATAATTGTTTATGGATTTCTAAATTAGTAGATCTCCATTTCCTTTCAGCTTTGCGTCACTCTGCTTCAGCCGTTTGATTTCAGTGTTCATCCAAGGTGCTGAGGTATGATCACTCACTATTTTTGTTTGCTTTGGAGCATGATGATTCAATAGATCGTCCATTGTCTTATTGTATGTTTCAATGGTTACGTCATTGTTTGTTAAGAGTCGCAGAATGTCCACTGACGGTGTGTCATGGTTGATGTCGCATATTTTATGGATGTTGTGGTCCGCTTAGTCACCTCGGACTTGTCGAGGTCAATGTCGAAGGTAATGACAAAGTGTCCGAGATGCATTTATTGATGACTTCCAGATTCCTAATTTTAGATTTCAGTTTGTCCTCATTTATTATGTTTTGAAGTATGCATCCAAAAGTGTTGTCCTGTCCAATGTGTCAAAGACTATACTCATGTAAATTCCTGAAATGGCAATGTTGATATTTTCTTTAAAAGTGCTTTGCAATCAACCACTTTTGAGTCCATACAACGTCTAAGTGCTTCTATCTTGATGAAAACCATTCTGGCTTTGTGACAAATAATTTTCAACCTTAGGTCTGATTCTGTTAAAGACAATTGTTGCTAGATAAGGCTTTTTGTATCATATCGAGTAATGTTATTGGTCTCTGATTTTGTGGTGGTCCTTTTAATTTTCCTTGCTGTAATGTTAGCAGCCCTGAGTCTATGTTAGGGCTTGGTGTTTGGCAAAAGCTTCATTTATGTTTGCAATAGTATAGTAGTGTCCATAAAAAAAAAACAACTATATTTTAGCAGCTCTGCAGGTATTTTGTCGAATCCCAGAGCTCATACATTTTTTCTGATCTCTACAATAATATGTGTTTGGGGGATATCAGGTCAGTTTGTAACTTGAATAACAATTTGGAGATATGAATATCACAGAAAGACGTCAGTAACGTGAGATGATGAGAAAATGACTTTATTCTTGAGACGACATTAGGTTTCGACGGGAGATAGGAAATTGAAAATAGAATGGTGCCAAGTGGTGCATGTAGAACATGAAGGGATAATATGAAATTATAGTTGAATGATATCACGACAATCTCCTCTGATGTAACAGAGTTATCTAATGGTCCCAGTTCTCCTTTGAAAGGCTAGATTGATACTGTGTAGTTTATTGAACTTGGTTTGAAAGTAGTTCGTTACAAACTCCAAGATGTTGTTTGGATTGGTGGTGAATTTTCCAGTGTCGTTTGTTACTGTTGGATTTTCAAAGGATTTGCGGTGCAGTAGTTTCGTAGCTGTAAACGTTCTGACATTATAAGAGAAATAAGCAATTTTCAATTTTGGCCAATTACACGCTAGATCTTCAATTATCAGTACTGTGAAATTGATAGTTAAATATGTCATAAAAGCATCATATAGACGTTACGATACTTTCAAGTATGAACTCATTTATCCCATATTGCAGCTGAATTCGCCGTCATAGGTAATTTCTGGAGGGCATTTCAAGTCTTCCCCATTCACAATGTTGTCCATTGCGCGTGTGTAAAGGTTTTTGCAGTCACACGAATCTCAGCGATTTCAATCAAGACTTCATGTCAAAATTGTGTTTGATTATTTAGCTGTTGCTTTTTTCGAGAGAGATGACTGTAGTCTAGATCTAAGTATTCAGAAGTGTGAGAATGAGAGATCTAGTTAGATAATTTGTGAGAGGGATAAAAAAGGTAAGTGTGATAAGCAGTAGAATTCCTTTTTTTTTTTTACGTCTACATCTAGATCTACTAAAATCTTAAAGGAGGTTAGTGGGTTTTAGGTGGTAACCCCTTTACCATAAACCCCTAAAGGAATGCTTTTTAGATAGGGGAGGTGCAGGGAATCAAACGTCTACATGCATTGATATCTGACAGTGACAGCAAGTCATCGTGAGATGCCTCTGACAGCGCATTATCATGGTGAAAAGGTGTCATGGTAAAAATTTATGGTCTCTTCCATTTCGTCCTTGCAGATATACCTTTGCGTACACATGGTGAGTTCGCTGTCGCTGGTTTAGACATAAAAAAGTCCTGTATAATAAGTCTTGAAATGAAAATCAGTCTCATTAGTATCGTGAGGATCAAATGGAAGGAAGGCCTCCCCTAGATCTAAAATCTAGTTTTTTTCAGTTTCCTTTTTGCATACCGTTGCCGTCATGATAAGATCGGATAAAAGCAACATTTTTTTCTATCTTGCAGTTTTACCATAAATGTATTCTGTAAACAATGCTATATTGATTAATAGTACAAGTTGAATTATATGCATAAAATAATGAGATATTTGACTGTATGAAAATCAACTAAATCCATGGCCTCATGATAAGATCTGCTAACAACCAAGTTGGCGTTTATTCGAGCTTATCATGACGCCAGGCACACTACTGATGGTGGTTAGTTGACCAAGCGGCAGCACGTTCCTTTTGTTATCCTTTGTCAATTGACGATGGGTCAGCCAAGGTGGCATGTCATCTAGGCATCAGTAGGCGATATATTTGCGTTTGCTTGACAAAAATTAATGACTAAACTTTTGTTGTGATTTGTCGCCTATTATGTCTTTTATTTCCCAGAGATTCACTCAAAAGTTAAACATCTTGACTGTCTGGACTTGAGACATCATTTCCTTAAAGCCGAAAGCGTATTTATATTATTTGCTTGAACTAGATTGGCAAGAGTACAGTTTGTTAATAGAATTGACAGTAAATATCTGACGATTGTTGAAAAGACTTTGCCATTGTGTAATTTGTTACATTGTAGAATATGTCAAAATTGGCAGTTCACATTGTATTTCCGATTCTTATATAACTGACGTTACAAACATGAAAACAGTACAGCCACAGTGGTTTCATCTTAACCATTTTAATAGGATAGATAGCCTTAATCACATCCATATTATGGTTCACTCGAAGAATATAAAAGTGTTTAACAGAAAGTGCGAAAATAATATTCATCATTGTTGTGCTAATAATTGAAAAGTAATAATTATCAGGCTTCCACTGTAATCTCAAACATGGATAAAAATAGCAGAGCAACAAGGATACTCCAAATGTCCATAACACAGATCAGAAAAAAAACATTTGAACCCTATGTCAGAAGCTGATCTCTAAACTCCCATGGCTGTGTAGATGTCATGGAGGAATTTCTTCACAATGATACATAGAACAACTTGACTTGTCTTGATTAGCATGGACGCTGCGGGCCCAAAGATCCCTTGGCAGCACGAAACAGACCTAAGAATACTTCACATCGTTTTCCCTCTGGTGGCAAAAGGTGGCTGCAGACTTTTGCAGCTGCCACGATCCTCATAAGCAATTCTCCAGGGTCAGACTTCTACAACTGATTCAACTTAGATTTGTTTGAAGACCAACTCTGTTATTTTCCACAAAAAAATAGTTCAATGGTGCAAAAACAATCCAGAAAATATCTTATTCCCACTGAAGTAGAGGAAAGGCCTCTTTCTTTCCTTTTGGATACCTCACATATCGCTGTACCACTGAAATTTAAGTCGACTCCAAGAAATCTCTTAAAATCGAACCTCCTGCAGCTCCAGTTGAAGAGAAAAAGCCTCTCCTGCCATGACAGAGTCTCTTGACTATTCCAAATCGTCAAGTTAAAATCTTATGTTCAAGAAATAGAAGAAAAAATTTGAGTACAACAAAAAGAAAGAAACCTAGACACGATGGATGGAAACAAGAGTGTTATGAAGCAATGTCGTGAACTTGGCCAGGAGTATGAAATAAGAAACGGGGGATTGGTGAATGTCTGATATAGGGACAACTATAAAATTGTAAAGTAAGACAAAAACCGTGTTCTTCTTTTAAGGAGCTTTATCGTTCCCAAATTTTCAAACATGTATTGCGTCATTCTTGGGTGAGAAAAAAAACCCGCTTTGGTCTAGTGGATCAATTGAAAGTAAAACACAGGAGGGGAAAAGAAAACCAAAGAAGTAGAGAGTATTCGCTCTGGGAAAATGGTTGGAGACGTGCAGACCTTCAAGTATCCAACAGACTGAAATGGAGCAAAGATTCCTCTGAGATATAAACCCATATCAAATCAGAATACAAGGACATAAATCATTGTCTTCCTAGAGATTTAGAGAAAAGACAACCTGGCACATGATCACGATTCTAAACAAAAGACTAAATATTCCAACAACAAAGTTTCAACACCTTCAAGAACTAAATGCAGTCATTGGCAAAGATTATCATGCATTGATCAGCATTTATATTAGTACTTAAGTTCAATGAATATAATTGATTTAACATTAATATGCTTATCATCCTGGTGACATTCCTTTCTTCATTTTAGTGTGTTAGATTTGTTTGCCATTTTTTAAAAATATTTATACATTGTTTACCCAATCATTGCCTGGCTAGCTTTGTATGAGTAATTGCCACCGACACTCTCATTTTTGTCTTCTTGCCGCAAGCACATTGTAATACTTTGCAAAGTTTATTGATAAGCCTGAGATGAAGTGATTCCATGAGATTTGACAGCATGGCATTCGTTTATTAAATTTATTAATTATTTCTTTATTCATCCATACACATGTATGAATTTACTCATCTCTTTACTCTCCTCCTCCTCCTCTTCTTCATCGTCATCATTTAAATTGTCATTTTCATTTATTTATTATGCATTTATTTAATATGCATGTTGCCCTTCCTTTCATTTGACCACAAAATAGTTGATAAATGACGGAACATGACCAAAGTTTATGACACCAACGGCATTAATTAAATCAAAACTTGACCTTTATCTCTACTGTGATTTTTAAATTATAGGACGATTCGAAAGCAATAATACAGCAAACAAAAACACAAAAAAAGCATTCAGGCTCCCTGTTGTGTGTAGGGGGCAGTGGTAGGTGTTTTGAGGAGAAGTCTCGTCAATCTTTATTATTTTTGTCATCTTTGTACTAAATACATTGACTTTAAAACACCCGTGGAAAGGGAAAAGTATCATCTTTACGTCTCAATCCAATGTATAAGTCCAAGCATCAGTCTAAAATCGACGTGATAAGGCTGACCAACGACCAGCGGTGGCTATTATCTGATCTAATCATGACGTGAAAATAGGACAACTCCAGTTGAAATTTGAAAATCAGTTCCTGCTGGAGACTTGCTTATTTTATATAATTATTGATGGATGAATACAATAAATGTAGTGATGAATAACGATTAAAATACATGAAAACTGTGAGGCTGACACCATTCACGCGAATTATAAATTGTTTTTTTCCTTCTCCTGAAAAATCTGGTGTTATGGAGTTAATCGGTCTTATCTTGACAGCAACTATAATATAGATTCCAGCTTAATTGCAGTTGGCATAGGGAATTTCAACGTCTATTTCAAGTATTGAGGTAGGTTAGCCTAAGCCGATTTGTCCCACAAACTTTACATTTGATCTGATCAAATTCAGCATTCAAATTCAAAGCATGTTTTATCAATCTTTATCTTTAATTAGATCTACATCCTTTATTCTTAATGTAGATCTACTAGACGTATAGATCTAGAAGATCAATGGAACTATGAAAAAAAAAATTGTTCTCACAGTTTGCGGCTGGCTTTGCGAGTCCTCCCTGAGCCAGAGGCCAGGGCAAACGTGACGGCATCAACTTCTTTCATAGCGTCTCGACAAAAAGCCAGTTTTTGCAGTCTAAGTCTGTAGAAATAATCTTGATCTAGGTCTAGATTACCAAGATCTAGATTCTCTTGATCTACCGGTATAAGGCCTATAAAAACAACTTAGGCCTAGGCCTACAGTGCTCAGCTCAGAATGGAGAAATTCTTTTTGTGTTTCTCCGTGAAGATTGCGAAAGATTATGTCAATGATGGGGTAATTTTGGAGACCTTTGACCTTCAAGAGCCTTGGCCCGCGAAGACGTGTGTGCAGGCGAGGGGCCGTACGAAAGGAAGTTCGTTTTTCTGCTTTCGATCGAAATAATGGTACTGTTATAAGTAATGATATTTTATTTATTAGTTATCTTCTGTCTCTGTTTTCCTTATCTTTTTCCTAAACCTTCTCACTCCCTACCCAGTGTCCTGGTCCTTCTCTAGTCATGTGTACTCAAAATTTTACAATGTATTAATGAGCACGAAGCAATGGGTCCAGACCAATTGGTCCAGACCTAGGCCCAGACCATATACAGGAAAATTATTAGAACTAGGCGCTTACACATAAGTGTTGTAGAGCGTTTCAAAATTCAAAGTCACGTATTGAGGCCTATATCTTCAAAAGTAAACATAGGATGGAACTGAAATTTTGTGTATGAGTCTGTAATGATCATGACCAAACAAACATCCTATGTTCAAATTTTATTTTCAAATTATAGTCCTCCTTTTTCAGGCCTCACTTGATAAAGGCATTGGGCTTAATGACTGGAAGAATGCTGACATAATGCTACTGTTTAAAAAGGGAGATAAATCAAAACCACAGAAGTATAGACCAGTCTCACTAACTTCAATAACATGTAAACTGTTAGAATAAAAAGAATATATCATACACAGCAATGTAATGGACCACCTAGACATAATATCCAGCATGGTTTTAGACCATTAAGAAGTTGTGAAACTCAATTGATAGCAACAATAAATGACTTCAGTAAGAACCTTAACTACAAAGGGCAAACACATGCTATCTTGTTAGACTTCTCAAAAGCCTTCGACAAAGTAGACCACCAAGGGCAGTTAATCAAACTAAAAAAAACTATGGCATACAACACTCGCTCCTAAAATGGTCCCGATCCTTTCTAATTGCCAGAATGCGAAAAATGATGGTAGATTGAAAAGAATCAAGCCCTAAACCAGCACAGTTATTTCCTTATATACATCCATGACATCAACAGTCACCTTACCAGTGGAACCAAAATTATGAAACTTTTTGCAGATGACAGCCTGTTATATAGAGAGATAAACAACTTAAATGACTGTAAGATCCTTCAGAAAGACCTTGACATGCTACAGAAATGGGAAAGGAAATGGAAGATGGAGTTTCACCCAGATAAATGCCAACTAATCAGAATAACAAATTAAAAGAAGTCTATACACGCAAAATACCAACTCGATATAATCAGACATAGACGCAACTGAAAATTCTAAGAACTTAGGTGTAATCATAGACAATGAATAAGTTGCAATGGAAAGACCAACATAGAATGATGTGCAAAAAAGCAAATAGTCTACTGGCTTTTCTTAAGAGAAACATACATATCTGCCCTTAACATGTGAAAGATAAATGTTATAAAGCCTTTGCCAAACCAGTGCTGGACTATGGTAGTTGATCCACACTATCAAATGTCCACTCTCGGATGTTGTCCTCCCATCTCTTTCTTTGTCTACATCGTCTCCGGCCGCCTTGTACAGTGCCTTGCAGGATTGTTTTGGCAAGGCCAGAGGAACGCGTGATATGACCATACCATTTTAGTTTCCGTTGTTTTACCTGAATTAGGTCAGTGTATGGCCCAATGGCATGTCAATGCGACTTTTGACCTCTTCATTGGTGATGTGGTCTTTGTATGAGATG
>JAOYNN010040124.1:0-12555 GCA_025770095.1 Goniobranchus kuniei | reverse complement strand
AACATTTTAACTATACTTTCTAGTCAGTATTAGTTTTAATATGTAGTTTATCTGTGATATGACATTTTACATGTATTTGATGCCTGTTTCATACATTGTGTTATATAATGAATGTGATGTAATTGTTTAGCTTATGTAAAGCACCTTGAGGCCTTGGCAAAAGGCGCTATAATAAAAATTTTTTTAATATTATTATTATTATTATTATTATTATTATTATTATTATTATTATCATTATTATTACTGTTATTATTATTATTAAGCATAATTATTATTATTAAATATAAAAACAAATCCTAAGGGCAAACATGAAAAAAATTTTGGAAAGTAAGTACTTTACAGGTGTGAAAAATTCTGAATTCAGAAAAAAAATCTGAAGAATTGACATCCCTGTAATGGTTTGAAATATCCCATGAAATAGACCAACCTGACACAGCTGAAACGTCAACAGAAGTGCTGATAGTAATTGCCAGATTTTCCATGTCTTTAAGGCATTCAGTGAGAAACTCTAGACTTTGCACACCGCCATCGATCAACCTGCCTGACAGGAACCGTGTCTTGAGCAGAAGACGGCCCATTTCCTGTTGTGCCAAGGTAATCGATGAGAGCTGGTTTGGACATATAATGGAAGAGATATTTTTACACAAGCATAGCATACACAATGAAAAACCTTTACTGAACTCTTCATTTATGAAATGTATTATATGCTTATATGTAAAAGCAGGAAAAGAGGATTGTCTAATACAGGGTGTTCCATATAAAACACAACCCACAGAGCCTTCATAACCCATTCAATAGGCTTCAATGCACACCAAAATCTCATCATTAGATTTTTGCATCATATTGAACATCTGCATGATGTAATTGCTGAAATTTCTGTGCAATGTGATATTTATTGATCAAGTTTTCATCTGCTTGTCTCTCACTTCTCTTCATTAAAAATTTCGATTATTACTAAATTATTCAGCTTTACCTCGTGATCTAAATTCTAAATTAAGATAGATCTAGATCTAGATCTATATCTACATTAGTTTTAGATCTAGAATCTAGGTCTGCATAGATTAGATCTGTGGTGATATTGTCACATAAATCCCCTGATTTTATTCATTTAGAAAATTTAGTCTTGTTCCTTGGGGAATTTGTGTTGATACGCCTACCTGAGAATATAATAGATACTACAAACAAGGTTGCCAAGTCAGACTCTCAAAATTTACTGAACTTTGTCAAGGGACGTGACATACGCAAACCCTCCGCCAGAAATTCGCTAGAAATGGATACAAGACCAGATCTCTCCAGATTAGATTCTAAAAGTAAAAGAACCCTCAAATCTAAATGAACATCACTAGATCTAGGGTCTTGTGTCTAGATCTACAGTCTAGAAAAGCAAATCCTGAGGAAAAAAATAAAAATATTCTCATGATTCACAAACATGTAGAATCTAGATGGTTCTAGTCTAGATAGATCCAGGTCTAGAATAGGTAGATCTAACCACAAACACAAATCCAGGAATAGATCTAATCTAGGCCTTTAATAATCCAATGGGTCTGTAGATCAAATAGCCCAGAACTAAACAGAAAAATTTAGATCCAGACGTCAATTCAATGGCAGAATTAAACTTGGGTAAAAACGTCGATTCCCAAGAAGAAAATAGATCTAGATCTCTCGTGGTATTTCAGATGCTGGAGGCACTCAAACGAAACAATGGACCAACTGGCATTCAATTCAAACGATGTGAAGGCTATCGTGGCACAGATGTTATTATCAAGTGATTTCGTAACCCGGATGTGAGGGTATCGACTCCATACAGCTAAAATGTCATCGGCCTCTTTTTCCTTTGTCGGCTTTGCTTTCCGTAACACCAAGATTTTTTCACCACAACATTTCTGTCTCCCAGTGATCTGGAATTTACGGAATTCCGTAAATTTACGGAATATTGGCAACCTTGTACCAAACATAGAAAAGATAGGGAAGTATCGAATAACAGCAGATACAACTATAGATCGAGCCTAGTGGTTATGAATATCATACTAGATCTACTCTTTCGTAATTCAACACTAAGGCATTAACACATTAAGGTGCAAATGCGCAGCAAAAATCAAATGAACGCTAAAAAAAGGGTCCCAAGGGTTTCGTTTCATATGGAACACCCTGTACAAACAGTAAGGTCCTTAATGATTAAATTAAATATCACTTGCATACAGTGGCATTGGACATGAAAACGTTGATCAACCTACAACTGGAGGGAGAACAGTGTGACAAGTCACTAAACCAAAAAAAAAAAAAAGGAAAAACCCCAACTATACCAACAAACTTAAAAAAACTCACAACTTTCCGCACTTGATCCTCGTCCACAGTTTGCATGGATTGTCCTAAAGCATCAGTAAGAAGAAGCCATCTGTCGGCAGCTACATCAACAATCACACGAGCTCTCTCCAACTGTTCAACGTTCAAAGGAAAATAATTTTTTAAAATTGGATTTCAATACAACGATATGACTCAGGTAGAATATGTTGACATCTAAAAAATGGAAACTTTCCAACCTCCGATGAAAATGTGGTGAAACAACATCTGAAAATATAACGGTATAGAAAAGAACGGAAAAAAAGACTTAAAAGAAGAAGGCAAATAACAAAAATTGTCCATGGGATGGATGACGCGACATCAGGTAATTTCTTCCAATATTCACCAAATACTTTTACACGAGGTGATAAGTTCAAAATCTATGTCACTAGATGTACAATGGCAACTAGACAGAATTCGTCCTTATGTCGCACAATCAAGACTTGGAATGGTCTTAAATTTGAAACAAAGGATGCTAGATCCTTGACTGCCCTCAGGGTCTCTTTGGATTGTGAGTTTTTTTATGTGAGATATCCATTTGATTAGTGACATTCCTTTAATATGACGTGTACTGCTACTATTCCATTGAATAATTCACAGAATACTTTGATTTGTACAGAACGTTCTTTGCTATGATTTTCGGTCGCATGTCACTTATAATTATAATTATGTGTGCTTCTCATATGTGTTGTTTCAGAAAGAACAGGGCATTTAAAGGCATATGCCTAGTCAGCCGTAGTCTGATATTGTATTGTATTATATAACAGGGGTAAAAGACTAAAAAATCTAAACAGATATTGGATTGCTTTTAAAAAATCACCTTCTGGCCCCACTCATTGGCACGGGCATACAGTTCATCCTGACCGTCCTTGTCACCAGACACCATGAACTTTGACCTTTGGATGACCTCAGGGGCTAACTCATCGACCTCTCTGAGAATTTTCTTAAGTTCTCTGTTTAAAAAATAAAAAAGCACTGGGTAAGATAAAGATGGGAATGAATCAATAAACCGTAGTCTGTTCCAAAATAAAAAATTTAAGTTTGTATCAATTATTGTTCACATTGAGTAAAAAGATTAAGATGAATAGATTTTCATATTGTTCACATTGAGTAAAAAAGTGTAGATGAATAGATTTTCATATTGTTCATTGAGTAAAAAAGTGTGATGAATAGATATTCATATTGTTCACATTGAGTAAAAAAAAGTTAAGATGAATAGATTTTCATATTGTTCATTGAGTAAAAAAGTGTAGATGAATAGATTTTCATATTGTTCACATTGAGTAAAAAAGTGTAGATGAATAGATTTTCATATTATTCATATTGAGTAAAAAAGTGTAGATGAATAGATGTTCATATTGTTCATTGAGTAAAAAAGTGTGATGAATAGATATTCATATTGTTCACATTGAGTAAAAAAAAAGTTAAGATGAATAGATTTTCATATAGACAATCAGAGATGTAACAAAAGAACATTCGATCACTCTGTCATTCTTCAGCCATATAGATATCTTAATATGCAGTTTCCGTACACTCAGATTTTGGTGTTGGTCTCTCTTAGCAATGATCCTGCTTCATCCCGGATAAACTGATTCATTTTCAAGATATAGTCATCCGCATCATTCCACAATTGCCTATGTCGAGTTTTTTGAGTTTCGAGTTAACATGCTCATTAAAACCATTGTACAGCAATACAATCATTTTAAATTCAATATTGTTCACTTTTATCTCCAGTGAGCCGCTGTCAGCAGCTCTGTGGGTAACACACTATATAGCTCAATTACGCAATGCCAACTTCAGCCTCTCTATTTCGGTAAGCTAGCAAGAGAATGAATGAAGCAGCAGGCAGAATGTTGAGAAAGTGGTGTGTTTGTTGATATCGCGAAACTGAGCCATGCATCTAAAGTTAGTGTTGTTTACTTATTTAGAAAGGGGAAGTTATTTTATAATACATTGCAAAATAACGACACAGTTCGTCAGAGAAGTCGGGAAAAAACCCCAATTTTTGCCGAAATTTTATTTTTTTTACATGTAATTTTTCACTGTAGCAACGCGATTTTGGTTTCATTCGAAAGCACATTCAATTTTACATAAGATATGATCATTTGCAGCCAGATGTCACACGTGGTCCATTTTCTTGAGCCATTTATACAAGTTGTGTTCTCCCTTACGCTTAATTGCCAAGCCGAGCGTGCCTACGCCGGGCCAGTTTTGGGTATCTATTACAAGCTCTTTTAATGACTTATACGTCGATTTTCAGTAAATGCGATAGGTACGACCTGATATCACTTGCTCACATCACTGATGCCAATTTACAATTGAAAAACTTAAAATTTTACATATATTTTGGTAAACAGTGTTACGATTGAGCCCAAGGTAGCAGAGATCTGAGATCAACTCCAGCACCGTGGAGTAACCCCCTCCAGAAATAAGAGTTCATGGGAGTCATTCAGTACATTATAAATGGGTACATTTTTCTCTTTAAAACCTAAAAACATCACTTCAGATAAAAATGAAACGGTTCAGTTTTGATTTTCTCATAACTGCCAAAATTGACTTAGACAACCATGGATTGATGCTGATGATATTTGACAATCAAGACTATACATACTGCATGTATCAGCGAAATTTGATAGGTCAACTGATGTGTCAAATACGCAAAATTCTACAACTCTTTGGCACATCCAAATTGGTAGGACTTACTCCTTTCTGTAAATCTCACTGCAATGGGTCATCAAAAGGTCCCCAGCATCAACAATATGATTAGTCCAGCCAAGGAGGTCGGAGGTCAAGTTGTCGGTGGAAATCCTATCACCTTCACAGGCAGCAGTCAAAAGGCGGTTGACCAGGAGTTGGATGCTGGACAATTTTTCTGTCAAGGAAAAATGAATGAATGAATGAATGAATAAAGTAGATTTGTATCCCACTGGTCTCCATTGAAATCCGTGCTCATAGTGTTGGGTGCCTTGTGGTCAAAAGCTGCTAACATATTAAATGAGTTTACAGTTTTCTCTTAAATATTGAGATGTCCGATTCACGGATAGAAAGTGGTAGGGCATTCCACAACTTTGGTGCTGAGTTCTTACAGGCCCTGAATTCCTCACTTTGAGTTTCAAGATAGTGGTTTGGTTGAAAAGAATAGAAAACCAAATAAGGCACTACTAAAAGATTGCTTTAAAGGACTTTCCCTATTTTCAATTTAATAGGCACTTTTTAAGGTCTTAAAAACCTGCTAAAATGTCTACAGAATATTAAGAGTTAGGGACTGGTATGAAGTAAAACATTAATATTCTGTAAAATGCAAGGAGGAACAATTGAAAGAAAACTGATAACATATTTCAGAATTGTAAACTCCAGAAAGAAATAAATCATATTTTAAAACTAAACAAGCTATAAAAACTGATACAGAAATTTTACAGTGCTTTTTAATTATGAGGGGGGTCTGTAGCTCAATGGTAGAGTGCTGGCCTGCTAGCAAAAAGGCAACAGGTTCGATTCTCACCACAAACACATGCGTTTTTCCTTAAGGAAGAAAATTTACCTCGGTTGCTTCACCAGAACCAGGTGAAAAATGGGTACAGCTGTGGCTCGAAAAGTACTCTGCAATAGATTTTCCAGTACTCTGCAGTAGACTAGCATCCTATTCAGAGAGTGATGGATAAAAGTCTGTCACTGTCTGCTTCATGTTATAGAAACTGGGACAAGCTCCAGCCCAATGAGCTGATTTGGCTCGAAAGGACCACTTTTTAAAATTATGATCATGAAAAAAATATCCTTAGTGCTAACATATTCTTCTTTTCTTCTTTTTCTCTATTTAAATGCTGTCAATCTAGGAGTGCACGAAACTGATAAAAAAAAATCTACAAGTAACAGGCATCAAGATAGTTAACACATTACAGCATAATAAAGCATACAAATTCCTACTACAGAAATGATTTCTTTTTAACCCACTAAAATACAGAAAAATTAAAGAAACTCGATAGTGAGTTGTTTTTTAAAGTTTCTGTCATAGCATCAGATCAAGAGATGGATGCAAATGTCCTTCCCCCTTTCTCAACTCTTCCTTGCAGCAAGTAAGCCCGAAGAAACACTATGCAATTTTCAAATCAAAATGCAACATAGTATATTTGTGAAGCTAAATTTTATGGTCATTGTCAATCTCGCATCCTGCGTGAATAGTGTTGAATACTATTCAGGCATAGATGTATCTAAAAATAGTACAAACATCATCCGCTCCATGGAGCCACTGAAAAGTGTAGAAAAACTTGAACCATGTCTAGGCCATGAAAATGATGATAATTAAAAATTCGCAGCCTGTTTAATTGTTGTTTTCTATGCGAAAATGATACAAACTCTAGTCTAGATGGTGTAAAATGAAACTGAATCGATTAGATGTAGAACAAATAAAGCAAAACTACAAAACCTACTCCAACATCAGAATCTAGATCTGGATGTAATGCCTCACTATTTTTATTCTTAAACTTAGATCTAGACTTAGATCTGAATCCTTTATTTTCAATTTAGATCTAGATTCTGGATCTTGATTTTAGATCTTGATAGTATGCCACAAATGTAAGTTTGTTTATTTGATGTTTAGGGCTCTTTTCAACTTGATCTCAGCGCCCATAATAGAAAAAGCAAGACGAAAGGCTACTTTAAAGTAATAGAAAGAACAGAAGTAGCAGAAAAGATTTCCAGATGAGGAAAAGAAGTTGCTACAAGGGAAAGCAGACATTTAAAATAGCAGACATAAGATAATCAAAAGGCTGCAAGAAGAGATTATTTACAGACGAAAAACCTTATCATCTCTCTAAAAAATAATATATAACTAGCAATATAATGTACCTAAAACAAAACAAAAAATGGAGAGATGATTTACAGACAAAAAACCTTATCATCTCTCTAAAAAAACACAAACAACAACAACAAAAACAACCAAAACATAAACAAAATTTAAAAAACAACAACAACTTAACAATGGCCATCAAGCCCTAAACAGTGCACGCAATAACCACCCAGGATTTTCTACCACCCTCAGTGTACAAAAGTACTCGGTACATCTAGATAGCAAATGACCCCAATAGTATTTTCAAGTGATGCAATGCACACAAATGGGGGGATAGCCACCGAACAATAATTCCTACTTACCTCTCCCAGCAAAACTCTCCCTTCTGACTACAAAAAGCCTGACAGAAGAAGACAGATGAGAGAAGAAGCTCTTGGAAAAATATATTGTTGTTTCTGTACACCATCAATAATTATTAGTATGCAACTGTTTCCTGTTGCCCCTTAGGACCACTCAGGTAACACTTCTTAGTTACAAAGATACCCACTTGGGCATCCACAAACGTAAGTAAGCAATAACGTGCTATTGTTGTACATTGAGTCTAATAATTTACTCACCTAAAGAGCACTTTTTACCCTCGACACATGTAATCTAGAGAAAGATCTCATGAAGATTTGTGCTGTACTTTATAATGGTTAGAAATATCTAATCTAGATCTCGACGTGCGTTGTTGCACAGAATGCATGAGTTGGGTTCCGCACTATTCATGCTGGATGCAAGATTTACAACATCCAAATTTTATATCTGATAGACTTTAATATTTCCATCTGCTATTTTCCAATTTGAAGTTTCCATCTCCAAATTTCCAATTTATTGAAATCAAGAAAAGTGGATCAATAGTTAAAAAAACAAGAAGACACAAAAAAGCAACAAAACGAAAAAACATGAATAATGGAGACAAAAATTGCCAGTCATTAAAGTAGAACACTTTGCTATTTTTGAGGCCCTCAGAAATATTAACATCAATGAAAACTACATTGAAACTTTCCTAAAGAACATATACACTACAGCAACAGCGAGAATACACATGGATGGACGAATACCAGATACGATATAAATAAAAAGAGGGGTGAGACAAGGAGACCCTAAATTCCCCAAACGATTCAACGCAGCAGTAGAGGAAATTTTCAAAGGCCAAATTAAAGAATGGTATAGGCATAAAAGAAAACTGACGAACCTAAGATTTGCTGACGATGTCGTGCTATTCACTAAAAACACAAAACAAACGGAAGAACAACTAAATATCATAAATGAAGAAAGCAAAAAAGTAGGTTTTTAAAATACTCAGAGGAAAGACAAAACTATGACCATCTATGAAAACAAGGATCACATAAGGATAGAGAACGATGTAATGGAGAATGTTCAATACAAGTATTTAGGACAAACAACTTATCTAAAAGACACAACAAAACAAGAAGTAATGACAAGCATAAGTTCGGGATGGAGATGTTTCGGGAAAATGTAAAGAAATTTTACAAGACAAGCAAATGCGAACAATGTTAAAGTGAAGATTATTCGATCAATGCATACTCCCAACACTTAATATGTGGATGCCAGTCCCTCACAAAAAACCTCCGCAAACTGAAGACAACACAAAGGGCCATGGAGAGAAAAAGGATGAACATCAAAATCAGTGACAGAACACCATCTGAAGAGATCAGATACAAAACAAAAATTATAGATATCGAAACATACAATTTAACCCAGTCAGACCTGATTCCCTGCCCAAATATGTCTCTATAACCTGGCCTCCTGAGCAAAAATCGCTAAAACGAATATGTATGGCATGAAATGGACAGTGCATACATACTAATAGATTGTTCATGGGGGCAGATATTTGTAAGAGACATGGGCTGCACTAAATACAAAGTAAAAAGCTGATTGGTTCACTGTTTTTAGATGATACTGTCATTCTTTCATTGCCCATGCGAATTCCCAGTCAACCGGGAATCCGGCTATATAGAGTGTTACAGAATTCCCAGTACACCAGGAATTCGGTCTGATAGGATTAATATGTGTATGGGGTATAGCTTGCATATTTACATGGTGTATCCTATTTTGGGAATTGTATTTTCTTTTAAATATTTTAGGTGTATGGAAGCAATGAAAAAAAATTAGATACAACCACAGACTAGAAATGAACAGATGTGACAGTGAGCACAAACATCCATGATGACAGTGCTAACGAAGTGAAATCAATAACATCAGGGGAATCACAAGCGTGTGAATGGGAATTACGAAGAATTTAGTAAGAGTGGAACTCTTGCACACTTAACTTTTGACCCTCAACCCACTAGCCCATGTCCCTCAGCACTGTCCCACCAACAACCATGCCTGCGTGAAGCTGACTCCCAATATATAGACAAATGCCTGGGACAGTTCAGGCAGTCGCCAATCGGCTGATTTATTTTTGTCTTCACAGCTGTGACTGGAGTTGACATCAAACTTCAAGCAAGCCTTATCCCATCTTATTCTAGATTCTAATTCTAATTGAGTTGTATGCAAGTAGGCCTACTTTTAGTGCTTAATGTATTGTCATGTTTTATTGTGTTTTACTTTGAGTGTTTGAGAGTATATGTGTGTATCAGTGTCACTGAACTGTGTAAATAGGTATCTTTGTTAACTATCTCTAGATCTAAATCGAATGCATAGTCCTGAATTAGCCGTCAATCAATAACTCCAATTATCTGCTAAATCAATAGTCTTGAACAGCCCAGTTGCCATAATAAGGCAATAATGATGAAAAAGCACACATTGTGTGTTGTTGATGTCACTAGCACAGTAGCACAGCAGCAGGGTTTTGAGCTGAACAGTGACTAGCTTGATGCTTGATCCCTCCTTTATAGCACTGATTGCATGAGGCAATGGATACGGTATATATGTGATTGATACCCGAAACACAGGCGTTAGTCGTACACTAATTAATTTCATTGATAGATCACACCACGCACTATATTCACAGAGCCTCCTCAGTTTTTGAAGGCAAGTGTATCAGTAACAGGATTTTGAATTGTCTATAACTCACATAAGCACACTCTCACACACATTCTTATCATTCTATCAAGGTAACAATAACCTGCAGTCCTCTTCCATTCCCATATTCTCTAACACAATGTCTTGGTATCGAATCGTGTCATTGGTGCCTCATGCTACAAAAAAATCTCCACCCATTTTCCACATATCAATGATGACACGTTTATAGGGAGTACAGACGATTTGCTTAACATCCGTCTTCCTGAACCGATAAACAAGAAAGAGACTTTGATATCCCAAGGAATCATTTCACATATACTTGTGCTTACACTGACATCCGTAAAACACAATGGCAGCAACTTAATATGCAATGTGACCTACTGTGTACCCTAGCAGAGAGGGTAATTGAAATGCTAATGATTTGAAAGAGGAAAGCAAGGCTGGCTGTATGGTTCACCAGTCAAAGTAGCAACGTCTCCAAACTTTGCTACGTGACTGTAAATAGCAAGTAGAGAAAGGGGTCTGTGGGCCAGTTTGAATATGAAACAGATGGAATGCATGATCACAACTAAAAAGCAACAGGTTCCTGAATATAAGATCAAAGAGCGGTAGAAGTATATCATCCAAAGAAATGAGTTCAAATTCCTAGGCTATCTGGAAGCAACCCTCATGAAATACAAAGAAGAATCACTATTGCAAGGGATACTTTCATCCAAATGCCAAAGTCTTCAAGAACAATAACGTAAATCTAAAAATCTTAAATTCCTCAGTCTGTTAGTCTAAGTATCTGTCAAGTTTTTCTTTCTCTCCCTTCTCCGCTGTCTAAATCTTACTCTCTCAATATATCTCTCGCTGCTCCTTCATCTCCCTCCCTCCCTCATTGCTCATTATCTGCCTTTTCCTTTCGTCACCAAATCTTTTTTCTTACCTATTTATTTATTTTATATAAAACCACCACCAACAGCAACAA
Source organism: Goniobranchus kuniei (assembly GCA_025770095.1). Classification (NCBI taxonomy): domain Eukaryota; kingdom Metazoa; phylum Mollusca; class Gastropoda; order Nudibranchia; family Chromodorididae; genus Goniobranchus; species Goniobranchus kuniei. Next base: position 1,426 of record JAOYNN010040124.1, on the reverse strand, counting down.
CTACCAACGAAACAAGAAGAAGTTCGTCCACCTGCCACACTCTGTTTATTGGTGGCATGTCATTGATGTTTTCTGACTGCTCCATTTTAGCATGCTTGTAACCTAATACAGTTAAAAAGGGTCCTAAAGCACCAAAGAACCTAACAAACTCCAACTTTTAATTATTCTTTATAGTCATCTGTCTATTCACTATTGGCATTAGTGACGTTTCTTACCTTTTCAATATACAGAGTCTCTGGGTGTTTTATATTTTCTCTGACAGGTTATCCTTGCCTTGGGAGACTACATGAATGTTCAGTGTCATGCCTGCATTGGTGGTACAGATGTCGGGGAAGATATTCGAAAACTGGATTATGGCCAACATGTTGTTTCAGGAACACCTGGAAGGGTCTTTGGTGAGTCATTTTTCAGCATTCATCATTGATACCAAGTCATACCTTCTTCCCACCTGTATAAGACAACCACCTGTCCCAAAAACCACTCTGCATCAACGACCCCCTTAGTTTTTTCCAATATTTTATATCTCTATAAGACGAACGCCTGTCCAAGATGACCACTTCTGTTCATGATCTTTGATTGTCATCTTGGTCAGCTGTCTGACATGCTCATTCTTTTTTCTTGAAATAAGTACCTATTATATCTGCATAATAATGTACAGTAAAGATAAAGATAAAGATGGTATTTATATAGCGTAGGTTCCATGGCATAGCCATGCTCATGGTGCTTTACAATTTTACTCTCTTGACCAACAGCGACACAGAACATTTAGAACAAGACTTGCAGCTGGTTAGGCGCAAATACATTTTTCAGTCAGAGAGAGCTGTCTTAATGGCCAGGTACTCATTCACACCTGAGTCAAGTGGGGTAAGCGAAGTAAGGTGCCTTACCCAAGGACACAACGCCAATAATTTGCAGTTATAAGCCTGCTCACACATTGTACTGACCATGATGAATGCCTCTTGACTTGACTCTTGCTGAGATGGGATCACCTTAGCCACCGTCGCCCACTAGATCATCCTCATCTTATGGTGAGCAGACAGGCACACTGAAAGGACCATTGGCAAACGAAGAAACAAAAAATGTATGTTCATTTATGTTACAGCGCGCTTAAAAATGTCTTGCACACTATTCTGTCTACACAAACATGTAGACTACTGACAGCCATAGGTTGGAAGGCAGTTTGGTGTTTGGTGGGTTGAGGGAGAGGAGTTCTTACAACATTTTTTAAAGTTGCAATACTGTGATGAAACTTCTTTATATTGGGCCGGTTAAACATTGAAGACGTATCATCCTAGAATCTTCAGTCATCCCAAGGAATTTGGTGACGATACCAGAAACATCAGAAGATCATCTCTCCTTCTCTCTCTCTCTCTCTCTCTCTCTCTCTCTCTCTCTCTCTCTCTCTCTCTCTCTCTCTCTCTCTCTC